>JAAAKQ030051920.1:0-16230 GCA_010016005.3 Zanna intricata | reverse complement strand
CAAACAGTGCAATCATCAAATCGAAGGTGACATTTCGTCTTATTTAATATATTTATTTTTTTTTTAGCAAATGTTAAATTAACGTTATAAATGTGACCTGTGTTAATTCATTGTATGTTACACGTATTATGTAATAGTTTGTAGTAATTTTATTCTACATAAATGTTAAATTTCATTATTATTATTTAGACAATACAGATGTTACTGTTACTGTAAATTTAGTTCATTATACAGTTCTTCATTCTTACCAGAGTATTGCTATTTTTATTAACTTTCAGTTATTATTTTATTAACTTATCAATTATCCTCCATACGGCTAGTACGCGCTGACAGTATGTTTTACTGAAGATCCTAAACATACATCATTGCAGAATAGTTGTTATAGCAGTTAACTAGGATTCTAATTGCATACTGTAGATTAGTCATTAAAAATATTCTGCAGTACACATTTCTCTTTTCTGCAGTATATCGCAGTTGTTACTTAAATTTATATTTACTTATAAAAATTTTCTTGGAATTTTAGTGTTTTCTTTCAGATCATTGGATGTATTTACACTTTAGTTTACGATAATATAGACAATGTAAGAAAAAAGTTATTTGAATTCCTTGAACTGGGATCTTTCTTGGAATCTTTCATCAGCATCAGTATACTTTCTCTTGATTTTATTTTTTAAATTCAATTAAATAAGAAAGCTTTTTAATACTGTTCAAATTTATTGATTTTGATTGTTGGGATGTTAGACAATTCATTATTAGGACTAAGATACAATAATAATCCTATGACATTTCATTTTCATAAATTGTCAAAAAGCACAAATAATTTTTCTTATAAGAGTAAAAACCAGTCTCACTGGCTTTCGAAAACATGAATTTTGGACTCACGGTTTTTTTAAATGTGGTCGTTACTTTAAAGGTGCATTTTTCTCTTTTGCAGAATTTTCTGAATATCTTCCTAAAACTGGAAGCGACAATACTCTCTATTTATAATCTTTCAAATCTGCCACTACCAAATGAAACTTAGTGAAAATATTTTTAGTCCTTTCTTACCATTACAAGCTGAAAAGCTTGGGCTTTCCAATTATGATAAATGAACGACGCATCAGCTTCCACTGTCTACCTACAACCATTAATATGAATGCAATTAATACACAACGGTATCATTAAATTAGTTATCATTCAGGAGACTTGTAACACAACCTGTAATCACACAAATTCATACACGTAGTCATTATAACATTGCTTGTTATTGAAACTGCTTTCAGCAGCAAAATTTCAGCAGCAAAAACTGCTTTACCCAGCAAAATTGCATTCTCCACGTTTTTTTTTTTCCTCTAAATCTCAGTTATCTGAAACTTCATTAAATATCCTAATTTTTTGGCTTGAAGAAAAACAAACAGGAATTATTATATTGTATTTTAAGAAGGCTTTCCCAATTCTTAGGGTTTACAGCCTTTAACCAAATAGGCAGTTCTAATGACTGAGTGTGTAGTGGCTTATTGAGCAGTCATCGAATAGAAACAAACTCTCCCCCCGTCGGTCCAAGTAGTAATACCCTCACCAAATTACATGAAGAATACACCAGTTTTACACATCTCAAAATTCACAGTAATCAAACAATAATGTGATCGACCTTACACTGCATACTGGAAAACTAAAAAGAGTTATCCAAAGATAACAAAAAGGTATGGGTCATGATGAGGAACGATATACATGTAAAGAACAGGAATATAAGATAAACACATCCACTCCGACGAAAGCTGAAACCATAAGTAGACAGCAGATACCCAAATCATTCAAAACCCACTATTCGTTTAAACTGTCAGACGTTTTTACGTAATTTGGGAAGCATACTAATGATCAACGATTTGCCTCAACCAGTTTACAGTGTAAACTGGTTGAGGCAAATCAACCAGTTTACAGGTTGATTTACTAGGTTTGAGACCTGACCTGGTCATCAAAACACCAGGTAAGGCTCTCATTGTGGACGTCACAGTGCGGTATGAACAAGGCAATTCGTTGAAAGATGCCTCACGAGAAAAAAGAGAAAAATACCAACGGATTGCTTCCTCAGTTCAACAAATTATGAAGGTAGAGGCAGTAGAGGTGTTCCCCTTGGTCTTTGGTGCGAGAGGCGGACTGATAAGCGAAACTGAGAGGAATCTGAAGACTCTGGGACTGGGCGGTGTTGGTGATATTGAGAACATCATTGTTGACTTGCTGACTGCATCGATTTATATTGCCCGTTCTCATTTGGATTGTGGTTGATCTGCAGGAACGATGCCAGGATTAGGATAAGGGTTCCCGGTTACCGGCGCCGTGACAGAAAAGTCTGGTACCACGGGGGTAGGGGGCCCCGCACTAGTTCCCGCTAGTGTGCCCTACCGTTTGGCGTTGGTCTCGTGGGGGTAGTGGTTGTTCTAGTTGTAGACAGCTCTGAGGGGGAGTGCAGTTGGGGCTCTCGTCTTGGTACGGGAGTGGCTTCTGCACGAAGATCCCTTGGGGACTCTGCAACGCGACGCTAGGTCGGATAGATTCATGCGCGTCGGGTGATTGGGGGTTAGGAGTCTCACCTACCCTCCTAGGAGGGGAATTATTTTAAAAACCCAACACCCATTTCGGGGCATTGATGGCTAAAACCACCATCCAAATACCATTTAAATACCCGTAAATTATAAATATAAAAGTAAATTGTAAGATAAAATACAGATTATTTAAAGTCCACATTAATTACTAAAATACGAGTACAGATAAGATATAATTTTAAGATAAATACAAAACAAAAAATATTCTTACAAAATAATTCGCAGTTCAGAAGCCTCTATTGAAAATTATTTTGAATACTTATTTGTGTGCTCGTTGAAATTAATGTAGATAGATCTTGCGTTTTTTTTTTTCTTTTAATTAATATTATTTAAAAATCCATCAACAGAGTAACATTGTTTCTGAAAAAAAAGACTTTTAATTGTATTTTATATAAATTTGTAGGATATTTGTTCAAATGGTTCGAAATTTTATTAAAAATTCTAAGAATATTATAATACGACCTTTCCTAAGTATTATATTGAGTTACATAAAAACAGTTTTGTTGTATATTTTGGTAAAGTGTACTCTTGAATATAATGATTATATGTATATTCAATATATATATATATGTGTGTGTGTGTGTGTGTGTGTGTGCGCGCGCGCACACACACACACACGTATGATTAATAAATGCGTCGTATGATTAATAAATGCGATATAAGCGTATTCGTTCATTCAGGCGTTTAGTTCTATATGAATTTTTTTTAAATACATTGAAGCGGAATGTAAACCAGTTCTCCGAACTTACTTTAATATACTAAGTTTAAATAGAATACAACAAAACATAAATTAATGCGAGTTAACCGCATCAATAAACTTCATCTATGCTGGTTAAATGTTTATAAGAAAACTTATAGTGAAGGTAGATAAATTTTGAAATTATCCTATTTTACTATTTTCTTCTAAGGAAAAGAATTATAACCCATAACTTTTACTATTTACTACTTACTTTTAGCATAATTTTTCCTATCTGTCTTTAACCATGTTTTCTCATTTACTAGAATAAAGCAAAGTTGAATAAAGCATGCTGTATGATAAACAGCACCACCATACCTTAATTATACACTTAATATGTGGATTATGTATAAATCCTCAATAATTTCTAATCTAATAAAAAATAATGACAAAGATGAAAAAAATCTATGGACAAGCCTCATAAGATAAAGGAATTACTAACATTCCATTACTTTCTGGTCAGCTCTAAGAAGTGAATCGTCGTTCAATTAGCGCTGAATATGCATGCAATAGATTCTTGCTAAATTTCTTTGAGGGGTTTTTTATACAAAAAAGTGATAGTAAATATAAATACGTTTACATAAACAAATATGCTCAATTTTCTGAAAAAATCGTTTAAGGAAATATAATTAACACTTTAATACATTTCTCGTATTTTTTATATATTTATTTTATGTAAGCAGACGTTCACTTATATAGTCCTGGAAGGAAAAAATTTTATTAAGGAGGTGTAACCCTGTAAAATTCCAGCCACAATTTACTTTTTATTAATTTTTTAAAAGTAACAAAATTATAAGATTTATTTCCTTATTATTAAAAACTAAAATATAATGAAATTGATAATTACAATTTATTGTGAATTCAGATTTTTTTTAAATCACATTTTTTTATAATGCAATCGTATATAAAAGGTATTGAGAATTCTACAAGAATGTGGAGGAGATAAATCATAATATTCGACATACAAAAGACATTTGAAAAGTGCAAACTGAGGTACAAAACTTCATCGTCTACTTTCTATTGAAAAAGAGAGACGCACAGCCTGCTTGCGACATTATATTGGAAGATATTTTTATTGCTTCTTATCTTCTTTAGACCTTTACAAAATCAGGATTCAGAGACATTCTCTATTCCTTTTGAGATCACGGTCCACATATTTTACAATAAATGAAAAAATGGACTAAATTCAAGCATCTTAAAAATAAAACTATATAAGATTATATAGATTCGACGTACGATTATAAATAAATACACTGCATATTTTTATTCTTTCGGATACATTTTTTTTGTTATTAAATATTGATTAGATTTGATTTCAAAGAAAAAAAATAAAATCAAAATTATATTTCTATTGTATACCCAATATTAATCATTTTTTAAGTAATTTGTGCATACATTAATGAGTAGTACGCAGTAACAATATTGTATTTACTTTGAAAGAATCTTTAATTCCGGCTTCCGTGAATAGATGGTGAAATTGCAAATATCGTCACTGAAAAATTTGTTTCAAATGTCTGAAGTAACACTGATCGACTATTTTATCCCTAAATACTACTAGATTTTTGTAAATAGCATTATATTCAAACATTAAGTCAGTCGAAAAATATTAATATAACTCGTAAAAATACTAAAACGTTTCTCTTGATCAGACATTCAGCACAGCTTTAATTCAATCTCATTGTGACCGAACTATTTATTTTTCCTTATAAAGATCATTCCTATGACTTTAAAATTATATCTATCCTCTGTCATTTATCTGGACCTGGTCCAAATACAGATCTGGACTCTGTTCATTTACAAATAAAATTGTATTTGTAAATATCTAAAATCTTTAAAATTGAATTAATGTTGCTGATATATACACAGAAAAGGGGAGAAATTGCCAAGTTCTGATTGGGGATCCCAAAACATATCTTTTTCTAAAGTACAAGATTCTTAAAAATCATATTTATTTTGTGTTGCAAATTGTTCAAATTTTGATTGATAATAGTTTTTTTTTTTATATATATATATATATAAAATTAAACATTCCTAATTAAGGGCTAAAAAATTAGGATTAAGAGGTTTCTAGAATCAAAAATTTATTATTATTTAAATTATATCATATTACAATACCTGGTTTATGATGTTTAATTAAATTATTATTTATCATTGGATTAGTTCAGTATTCTACAAACAAATATTATTTTATTTATAATATTTTATTTTATTAAAAATATTTCTTGAATAATATCATACCAATAATAAAAATTAATACTCGTATGTTAGTTTAAATTTAAAAATCCTATTATTAGAATGTAAACTACCTTTTACATCAAGGGGAATTGAATTCAAATCTTAATATTCATAAAATATTATTTCCTGAACGATGATTGTGAGTAGAAGTCAAAAAATGATTTGTTTTTTATGGAGATCTGTTGTCGTTCCTTTTCTTGAAACTGCAGAATTGATTTTGCCAATTCTGATATATTGCATATGAGATAGGTACTCTTGCATTATAAACAATTTTTATTTATTGAGATTATTTCACTTTACATACCGATATCCTTAATTTTTATTCTACATGAGATATTAAACAATAGTAATCTTTGTTTCAATTAATTGGAACTTACTTAAAATTACAACAACAAAAATTGTTTTTAATTCAGTTAAGGGATATTTGTAATTCCAGTCGTATACATGCTTAGTTGGTGTTTGCTTATACATACTAATTGTATACATGCAAATCATTAAAACTGTAACAAAGTAATTACACATAAATTCCTATTTATATAATATATGTAGACATTACAGTTAATGATTATCAGGTATATACTCCGTTAAGTAGGCCATCATGGGAGACGGCCAGATAATGACAAACATTGAGGATCCCCGCACATCGAGACGGAGTGTCCTATCCGAAGTGGTAATACGCAAGTGTTGTACGGAGTACCAGTCTGGTCCAGCGCGCTGGAAAAGGGTAGTCTGTATAGTTCCTAGCCGGGTGCCCAGGGCTGTCTCTCTTTGGGTATGCTGCGGATACAGGACCATTTCAGGCGATGCTGCATGCGTAGTGACCGGACCTGCACATTTGAATTACCTTGTTCGGGAGAAGATTTAACAGGGGAATAGGTATTGCTGATGCCGGAAGCATCGCTTTTCCGCCGGTGGCAGAAGAGATAGGGTCAATCGACGAAGGAAAAATGGGTTTACAGATCCCTGACCTCCAGAGATGACTGTACCACAAACGCGAGGAAGTGCTTTACTAGTTGACCCAGTTCCTTACCATTTACGAGTAATTTAAGACATGCCTTTGCGCGTGGACGCAAAGACCCTCCGTGGAATGCGATTACTGGGGACAATATACTGGGTGTGATATACTAGGAGGATATCGTAGTACACACAGTGTTAGTGTGCAACTGGTCCCGGTAGCATAGAGAGCATGCCCGAGGGGATTCGGCATGTTTACCCAAGAGAACATCATTGGAATTATGCTGCAGACATAATCGAAAAATCGTGGCACGCGTATCTACGATGTTGGCCAAGATCATCCAAATAAAGATGTTGAAATAAGTGTTGGAGTGAGTACTTCCTGCTCAATTTCACTTGGGACTATGTTTTTTATATCAAAGCGGATCATGTCCAAAAAAAATATGATTAACTTCTACTCTGTTTATGACAATGTGTAGAATTTTCAAATTTCTATCAAATTAAAAAAAAAATTTTAACTGAAATTTATTGTGTTGAATATACACAGACAGTCCTTTAAGAAAAACGCTCCTAATTTCCATGTGATAAGCACTGCCAATATTTTGAAAATTTTTCATGTGAATTTCTCAATATTTTGCAACTATTTCGATAGTATTTTACTTCGTTTTATATTCTATGGAATACGAAGTAATTTTTATAAATAATTTTTAAATAATTTTCTTTGAGAACATGCAAATAACATTTAGCAAATGAAAAAAATGTTCATTTTTTTCGATGTTTAGCATGAATATTATCAGCTACCATTTTAGAAATATTGATGATAGGAACTTTCTTCTTAATGAATTGCTGAAATTTTACTTCAATAAAGTTATTAAATTTTCTTCAAATGGCTGTTTACACTCATATTCTTGTTTATGCTCTTGCGTGCCCGTGAGCATGTAATACATATTTTCCGTAGAGAACGTAAGAAAGCCTCCAAGTCATTCGAACTATATATATATATATTTTTTTTTTTTTTTTTTTTTTTTTTTTTTTAATGAAAGATCGAAAATCAGCAGTTATGGTCATTAGTCCGGTGGAAATTGGTACCGTATAAAACATGTCAAGCCTGACCGGAATTCGACCCGGGACCTCCGCATGAAAAACCGAGAGCCTACCTATAGAGATCGGCGAAATTAATTTTATTTTATTGATTTTTAAAAAATTTTCATTTTTCATATTCACAAGATTATACGCATTTTATTTGTCAGACTCATAAAAATTTATAAAATTTGTAATTACATTTATTCAGTTTTTTTTTTTAATTCAGAAACCCTCTCCTCTTTCGGGATTTTTTTTAGATATTACTTATCTTTTTTTAAATAAATTTTTTAACTTTTCATTTGTGACAGTTTTTTTACATAATAGATTTATAATCAATCTAGTCCTTTAGAAAATTTTATAGTAACCGGTACTCAAATCTGAACAAGCTGTCTACATCGACATATAAAACATGTCCAGGATTTTCATAGCACCATAACAGTGATAGTAAATTGCAGTTTTCATTAACGTCGTTAATGATGTAGGACTTAATGCTTTTTAAATTAAGTCCATTGCACCACCACACTGCCTCAATAAAATTAAACTTAGTGAATCTATTGATCCATTCATTTATCCACTAAGCACTTTCTGATAGAATGAAATGAACGAAGAACGGAGTTTTTTAAAATAGTTAAGGGAAGGAGAATGGATTTTCAGAGGTAGCTTAGTTTTCGCGTAACGGGTATCGATATCTCAATTAATACTAATCTACAGGTACGATGGAACAATAAGGAAGAAGGAGCTTTGGTGAAAGGGTGGGAGAAAAGGGGAAAGGCCAGATAGTGAAGGTAAGGAAGGTAAAGCGAGGATGGCAAGCACGAGCAGTTGAATGCTTATTCAATTAAGCTGTCAGGCTTCCAATTAGATTTTAATTACTTTGAGCAGTGAAACTGAACAGATCCAGTGCTCCCATCAATAGCTTGCTCGCACTACAGCAAGAATCTACATGTAAAAAAGAAGCAAAAATAGAAAAGGAAGGGATAGGAAGTAATGGATGAAATAGGGTAAGCTAAAATGTCTTTGGTCCTTTGAAAAGTAGTAAAGTAGTAGTGCATTTATTCTGTTTGACGGAAAAATACTGCTGCAACATTATTAATGAATTAGAGTTTGCATTTACTGAACTAATAAAAGAACAATTAATATCTAATTAATTTAATTTCTAGTTTATATAATAACTTTTCATCGGTTTTCTTTTTATGAAAAAATAAAGTTAATACTTTTTCGTATATGAAATCTTTTCTTTTAAACGAATAATTAATGTCAAGCACAGCCGGAAGAAAAAACTTTTAATTCTGATAAATAAGTACAGCATGCTTTTTTCAAAATTTCAAGTTATGTGCTCCCCATTTTTTAATTTTTTTTTTATAGAAATATGGCTGTATAACTAAAAATTATTCAATTCTAAGCTCTATTACACCCCACAAAAAGTCATCAAAATCAGTGGGTAAATCATTTTAATTCGATCATTCCACAATGTGATTAGTCTGAGACTAATATATATTATAGATTGATCTGTAGCAATCAAATTATAATAGATATACTCTTGTCACTGAAATCCAATTTGAATAAAAAATACTGGATCCATTTGTATGGAAATGGCGTAGATAGTTTACATTAACTTTTCAATGATGAAGGCCGGTTTGAAAGTTCTGGCTATATCTTAATACCAATGCCACCTCAATACAGTCCTTGGCCACCTGTCTGTTAATTCATTTCTAATAATTGTCATATATGTGGGTGTGATGACCCATAGATGTAAAAAACTACAGATATAAATTATACAACAAGAGAAGTTGTAGTCTATGTGCCCCGAATCAAGAAATCTGTACCATATTTGGAAAATTTCAGAATATCATACGGATCGATAAAAACAATTTGATCCACCATACTACACAGAGGCGGATTTATGTAGAAGCAAAAGAAGCAATTGCTTGGGGCCCCGCTTGGATAAGAACCCCAGATACTGGAGTTTTTTTTTTCATTAACATTTCAATTTTAAGTTCCTTAAGAAATTTTAATTTTTTTATTTTGTAGAAAAAAAATATGGGGGGCCCGAAAAATGTGAGTTGCTTGGGGTCCCTTCAGGGGTATTTCCGGCATTGATACTGCAAACCGCATTTAAAACAACAGCTGTTAGAAGATGATGCTTTTTCTCACAATTTACGTTACTCAGCTCAGAAAACTTCGAATTCAGATAAATTTCAAGTTTTTCTGAGTTTTTTATGGTGTGCGCGTGCGTGTGTGTGTGTGTGTGTGTGTGCGTGTGTGTGTGCGCGCGCGCGTAAACTTTGCTTAGATTTTTTTATTCTTAAACAAAGAGATCATTTATCTATGTAGGATTGGATTAGTTTGTGTTGAAATCAGGATTAAGGTTTTCTCCAGTTCGTATATCGAAGAGTGTTGTTTTAAATTATTTTCCCAGTTTAACAGTGAAGTATGATTAAAAAAAAGTAATAAATGAACTGTACTGTGTGAGGTACACAGCGTAATTTAAACGTACATATATAAACACACGTATCAGTTTACGGGATATTCAGTTGTCATGTAAAGGGAAATTAATTGAAAAATTCTGTTCCTACCTTCCTGCAATCGTCATTTAGTCTCTGTAATTAATAAGCAAAGTTTTGTTCCGTATATATAAGTATGTGTTTAGAATTTATTTATACAGCAAGATTCATTGAATTATTGAACAACTGTTTTTAATTAATCGTTTTACATAGTGTAGCCATTAATAGCATCATAATCTCACTGATAATATCATGAGCTTCATCCAGAGAAATTTAACAGATATAACTTTTGTGTTCTACATACTTATATCTTGTAATGTTATACAACTGAATAAATTCCAACGGATTACACTCTACCTTCTTATCTTCAAATTACTATTTTTACAAATTAATATTTTTTTACAAATTTTTTTAATGGAGTACATAAAATTTCAATCAGTTTCTTATGCAAGTTTAAGTTGGCGACCGACATATTTCTCAAAAATAATAAGGTAAAATAATAATAGTTCCGAGTATAAATAAAAATCGTTGGAATAAAAACACTGGATTAGATAACAAAATTTATTGGCTTAGATTTTATAGTTAAACACAATGTCGTTTCAAGTAACGATCACAGTATTCATTTTCATATTTTTTAGGTAATAAATTTATACTATACTTTTTTCTTTTTTTTTTTTTTACTATTATTGAATATCTTTCTTTTCATGGCCTCAGCTGTTTCACTGTGGCTTAACTTCTACTAGTTTTAACTTTATAAGGAGAGAGTTAACTTATATTACATTTTGCCTCAATGTCTTATACAATAAGGCACTAACAGTATAAGATATAACAACTGTGAACAGCGATAGCGAGATAAGTTCTTTCACGGATATCCTTACATTTTGTAAACCTGTTCACTATGACAATCGAAACCTCACAAATCATTCTGTTATAGTGAGATTTCGCCTCCGCTGTTCCTTTTCTTTCTTCTTCTATCTTTTCCAACCTTATTTTTTTCATTGTCCAATTTTCAGTTTTACTTTAACCTGGTTTCCCTTAAGAGATGATAAAAAAGTGAATTATGATACTTTTTCTTATCTTCATATTTAATATAACTTTTTTAATAAAATACATATGTTTTAAAATTATACATTTTTGATAGACTATGTATATATCTTATTTTCGGTTTCTGATCTTATTTTGCATAATTATTTTCAATGTGTTTTCTGACATTTTAAGATTTAAAATAATTTTATGTGGGGAGCAAAATAAATATTTATCTATAGATTCGTTAAACTTTCGAATGATATTTTTCTACTAGGTTTTCTAACCGTTATAATCACAATGGTAAGTTCCAGTTGATAATTATTGCTAAATTTATTTTTTTTGTGTAGAACACAGTTTTTCTCCGTACAGTAAAGACTAAAAAAAGATTAAATGTAATAAATGGTTTAAAAGGTTAACAATAAATGGTTTTACTTGACTAGAAAAGCTTGCTTATCTGTCTATATTCACTGGAGAAAAAAATTAAAATTACAAAACATTCTCAATATTATTTTTGTGCTACTGTATTCTGTTTAAAAAAACAAGATAAATAAAATCATCCAATCTGATTATTAAATATGTTTTACCATATTTATCCTTACTACGTTTGTATTTGATCAAGTTCAAAGAAAACTTTGTTTCTAAGATCACACTTACTCCTAAGTGTACCGTTTATCATAATAAGAAGATGCAGAAAAACATTTTTTGAAGAGATCACAGGTAAAGAATATTTTTTGCAATAATAATATAGGCATTGTATTAGTCCAGCCGGCTTGGCAAATATTGCATGAAATCTGCTTTATGCTTAATTTATAAAAATACATAGAAGTTGGTACTGTGTGGCGATAACATTTAAAACTATAGGTTCTTTTTTTTTAGTTAGAAAATGCTATCTTTAACACTAGTACGATACAATCAATAATCATTAGAAGTTATGCATCGCGAGAGATGTAAAAGTTTCATTGTAACACGTTTCTTTGCATAGATATAATGATAAAATTATTAAATAAAACAGTACGGAAATACACTCAGCAAACCCTTATTTGTTAAAAAATAATAATTTTTATTTTACCCAAAAGGACTATATCTTTGCTAATTTAAGATGTAATTATCTCCATCAACAACTTCTCTGGCATCTTTCACCTTTAGTTGGAACAACTGCCTCCTCCTTATTTATTTATTTTTTTATCCTTATTTGGAAGCTCCTTTGCTATCGCTTCCCCAGTTACATCTGTCTTCAACTTCTAAATCTCATCTTCACTCTAGTATTTGCATCTTTCCGTCCCGCCCTTTACTGTGGACCGAGATTCTGTCGGACTTCACCAATTGTACATCAGTCTCAACCTACATCAAGGGTTCAAATAAAAAACAATGTAGCCCTTTTCATCGGCAAACGACCAAGAGAAGTCCTACGGTGGAAGGTTTGTACAATATCATCCACATCAGGAGGTTTAAGAGCATAAAAAGCTTATTAAAATAGTGCTTTACTCTCAGAAACTAGGTACGGTTGGCTGATAAATAATCTAAAAGTAATATCGTACAATTTAGTACCGAACCGATCTCACCAAATCTTGTATTAATACCACCGAAAACTGTTTTATAGTGAGGGCTGGATTGTAGAGATACCATACTTTCTGAAAATATATCAAACTTACGTATACGGTAAAAACGATGAAAATCTTTTTATTTTCCCTCCATCCGAAACTGACGAAAAGATATACCAATTTGTGGCACGATATCCCTGGAGGATTGTATTCTTGACGTATACAATGAAACATCAGATCGAAATATTACAAGACTGTTTTCAGACTGTCCAGCTGTTTACGTAAGTGTTCATGAATTCGGACTAGGTCCTAGATCAAATTGCATTACATCATGTTTGTGTCTCCCTGGGATAAGAAGATACGAAATTATACTTTTCTCTCTAAATCCTTACGAAAGGGAGCCACTTCTCCCATTGTTTTATAATATAAGTGGCATTCTAGCAAATAGCATTTCTATTACCTACCTGTAGATCTTTTCTATTATCTTTCTTCCAAATCCCGCAGAAATATTTATTATTTCTAATGTCGAGCAATCTCTCCCTTATTGATGTAAAAAGCGCGAAAATTTTTGTCCACGAATGAATGTTGAAGAAATTTTTTCTTTTGGACTTATCTTGACTTTCAATAGTTTCATCAAAAACCAGAAGCCTCAGAAAACCGAGCTTTAGCTCAGAAGCTCCCAAAATCTTTACGTCCGCTAAGAATTTGGAGAAAAACTGCTACGATCTGCTCATGACTCCATCAAGATGAAACTAGTAAAAAAAAATTATTAATACAACTTAGCTTACGCCCTGAAATCATAGCGCCTGAAACATTTGTTCAAAATATTTATTAGTAGCTCATTTTTTTTATTTTAACATTTTTAATTTAGGCACAGCCTTCTATAATTTTCTGTTGCGTTACAAAGACGAATTTCTTTAATAATCATATTGATAAAAGCTTCTTTATTTTTAATTTAAATAAAAGAAAAGAGATTTACCCGGTCTGGGGAGCGTAGCACCAAGTTTATATATGTTCGCACTCGTATTCAGAGTTGTATATTGAGATATACGAACTTAACCTACACAACATATATTGCCATTAGTTAAACCGAGAATCATATTTAACCACATCATTTCTGTATTTGAAAATTAACTATGCAATTGTAATCGATAGAATTGAATTGAACATTATGTCATCGAAACGGCAGAAGTACTCCAGATAATATAGCCTTTGGCATGATTATTACATTACAATAATGTATACACACATGTAATAATACATACATACATTAATATATACGCCAGCCTTTAGAAAAATTACTTTTATATGTGCAAAAGTATAACAAAACTGTAATCTTAAACATTTAATTTTTTCCTTCCTCCTGCATGTTTCTTTACGATTGCAATATTAACTACGTAACGTTCGTCGTGTTACAACTATTTTAGCATAGCTAAATTCTGATAACTTTAATAATGATGTCTACATCAGGGGCTTTAATGATTTTCCTTCTATTATTATTATTATTTTATTTTTATTTACTTATTTTTTTTAGTTACCGGACATTGACTGTTACAGACATTAGCCCTTTACAAACACTTTAGAGTATATGATAGTATTTAAAATTTACCGATACATGTTTTTAAAGACACTTAGTCTTTGATAAAATATCTACAACTGCATGGGATGTAAAAGATCCCATTCAATAAGAAACAGACATAAAACAAAATACATAAATAACTAAGTTTCCAGACATAGAAACTTATACCCGGAAGCGATGCCTTCTAAAATTACAATAAAAGACAATTAATACAATAGAAGAGACCTGTTGCATAAAGAAAAGGTAGAAAGTCTCTAACAGCAAATTCATAGTTTTTAACATTTTCTTTATTCCTCCTATTTCAAATTGACGATAAGGTTTCTATGTACGATGCAATCTTCCAGCAAGGTTTGACAATGGTTCTTGACATTCCTCACAAACCGGTTGATTATTGCCAGTTAACAGATACTCATGTTAGCCCTTTCCAAACTCTGTGCCATTCTTGTCTAACACAAGCAGACACGTGACACTTAACATCGCCAGGTGTGACGGGATTTCTCGGTGAACAAGTAGACCGCTGTGGGTCATAAAGCCTCCAGGTGTGAAGGGCCAGACAGGACTTGCTTCTCCTGCAGCAGAGACGGTCATTTCCAGGTTGACTGCTCTGAACATAAGCGAAACAGGCGCGGTGTGGGGGAGAAGATCTTGGAGCAACCTCGCAAACTGATGGTCAGATTCTTGCTGACTAACACCAACAGGAGTGTCCTGTTGCATGATCTCGTGGAAGTGATTGCGAGGGGACACCGTGCTGACTTCGTTGTTACAACGGAGCCAAATAGATCCATGGCAGCTAAGGATGTCTGGGTGGCTGATCTGGCTAGTGATGTAGCCGTCCGAAACTACTCACGGCGGATTGGGTGGCGACTGCATGCCAGGGAAAACGGCCTTGTGGCTTTTGAAGTGTTAGATGCTGCTGTCATAGGGGTTTACATCTCCCCGAACAGTGGACTTGCTGAGTTTACTGTACGCATAGATTTGCTACTGATGGTTGCGATTTCGACAAACAAGAAGCTAATTATATTAGGTGATTTTAAAGCTAAGGCAGTTGTTGCCGGTAGTGATCACACGAACCACAGAGGTGCTGAATTGTCTGATTTCATTCAAAGATTTGACCTTCTTTGTTTAAATGACGGTACTCCTACATACAGGGCTCGGGGCCATGCCTCAGTTCTTGACCTTGCCATAGTTGATAGGTGGTTGGACATGGACTGCTGTTCTTGGAGTGTACTGGACGAAGAAACCTGGAGTGATCACTTGGTTGCCAAGTTGGAGATAACGGAACCGGCCATCGGGGTTCATAGACTAATAAAGCCGATTAGGTACAGCACTGCACAGGAGGAAGTTATAGTGGACAGGGTTGTTGCCCGAATAGGTCACAGAGGAACGATTTCACCGGAAATGCTAACGCAGGTTATAAGGGCTAGTTGAGTGTGGAAACTCATGCGAGTAGGACGTCTCTACAGAGCTCTGTGTTAGGTGTTTATTTTTAGTGGTTATACGGTTTTTTTTCTTGGATTGTTGGTTGGGAATCGTCGGTTGGTTATTTTTGGAAGTGTCTAATTTTATGATTTTTGGTTAATGGACTAACGAGTTAGATTTTTTCGATTTGGCTAATAGGGGGAACCTATTGGCTAATCGAGGGTGGTTCTACAAACGCTAGGATAATATCCTATTGGTGTTTTGTGAACTGAGACTTTAGTTAGTACGGTTGAAACTTTGGGTTTTTTTGGTGGAATATAAACAGTTTTTTATTTTGAAATTTATTGTTGATTTTTTGGAGGTTAGAATATTAGTATATATAAGAATTCTGCCTCGAAGTCAGGACGAATCGGGTTGCTGACGTAACCTGTTTACAATTAGACAATTTTTATTTTTAAAAAAAGTAGTGTGATATTGAGGGTCCGGCGTCCGAATTTTGGGTTACATCTTTGGACGCCGGTGTTGCTCTACCCTCTTGTGTGTGGGTTGGGTTGAGTTTTAGACCCAGCCC
>JAAAKQ030051909.1:0-12020 GCA_010016005.3 Zanna intricata | reverse complement strand
TTTTTTGGAAGATAAGAGAATGATGCAGTTTACAACGTTATTAGACAACTTATTATATATTTAGGTAATACACCAGGTAGTCTCACTATTTGGTGAGAATGAAGGAAGTTGTGCAGTCAGTATACGTTTAGTATCTGTCAGGAGCCAGTATATTTGATAAAGGAAGCTACCTGTGGCACTGCAACCTGTGCAGAGGCTCATAAAATGGGCTCAAATTCCAACCAGGTAAAAATAGACCATTTAATCACTCCTAAAATACAATTATGCAGTTCTATAAATTTAATGTAAAGTGAAATATATTTTTTGTACGTTTTTTTTAATAGTATATTAGTTATTTTTATTTCAACTTCATCATCAGGTATAAGATTGTAACCATTTTTGGGTAAAATATTTTATACTGTTGAGCTCTTTCAAATTCTTATATTTACATGATTGGTGGATTAGATAATTTGATGTGGTGTATAAACTATTTTATGTTGTTTCTGGGTACATACATTAAAATTGGAAATGCTGTCACTTAAAGGACATGAAGAACATGCTGTTACAGTGACATAAAGAAATTTAATTTACTTTCTGTTTTGGTAACTAGTGTAAAATTTAGATGGAAAGTGGACATTCTGTGTGAAACTGTCATTTACACAAAATGTGCAATTAGGTCGAACTGCTTTTTTTTTTTACTTTTTTTTTATTGTGAATTCAAAATTAATTTTTTTTTTATTTCATTTAAAATATATATTTATTGATCACAATATGGTTATGAATTTCAAGGACTTGAAGAGAGAGCAAACTTAGTTTTTTTTCATAAATTAATTTTGTAACATAATTTCACTGACAAATACTATTATTATTTAAAATGTTTTTTTGTTTGTTTTTCTACTCATATAAATTACATACTAGTTGTGTTTATAGTCTAATCTTTCTTGTGATTATATTAAATTATCACTATCACATGTTAAAAACAATGAACCAGGTATATTTTGACGTGTGATTTGATTTTGATGTGTGATTTTGAAGTCAAGAGTTCTAAGGTTCAAATCCTAGTAAAGGCAGTTACTTTTATTACAGATTTGAATATTAGATTGGGGATACTGGTATTCTTTGGTGGTTGGGTTTCAATTAATCACACATCTCAGAAATGGTTGACCTGAGACTGTACAATACTACTTTTAATTTACATTCATACATAACATTTTCATTCATCCTTTAAAGTAATACCTTATGGCAATTCCGGAAGCTAAACAGAAAAAGAAAGAAGGAATATAAATCATGAATTTATTGCAAAATAGAATCATCTTAAATTTGTTTTTGGGACGTTTTTGATAAAATACCAGTATTATGTCATAATGGAAAATCAGAAAATAAGCTATAGTGAAATCAGTTATTTTACATATAAAAAAAACAGTTTTCTCAACAATGTGTTTTCCAGAACACAACTAGATATAAGTATATACTATTTGAGGACTTCAAATTCCCAATTTTTTATGAGAAGGAGCTATCATCATTATTATAATAAAAATGTTAATGAAGAAAGTCCTGAAGAACTACACAAAAACTATATTGAATTCAAGTGGAGAATTTCAGTGATGTAGACAATATTGTCAGCTAAAATCTTTGTATTCACTTTAAATTTCTCATATAATTAATATACCTCTCAGAGAGGAGGAGTATTTTAGTTTTCAAACTGTTTTATTTTATAAACATGGACAGAATATTTTGAATTAACTTAATTCATAAATGTTGTTTTTTGGTTTATTCTGAATTTACAAATTCTTTTTAAACAATGTTGAAGACTGTGTAACAATTTTAATGTGCAAGTAAATGTATAGTTTTGATTAAATATGAATGTTTTGGTTCTTAAGTATTTTCTTTTTATTACAATTCAATCACTATTGTAACCAGTTTTATAAACTAAAAATGAATCCAATTATACTTAAGATGTGTTTAAATTTTTTAACAGACATGGATTTTTCAAGCATAAGTGTTGACATTACAACCAAGGATGTAGGAAAAGAATGTAATGACGAATTAATAAAATACTTAGCTAAAGTTTTACAAATAAAAGAAGACTACTTATCAATTGAAAAGGTTTGTTTATTCTTAGCAATTTGTCTTTTGTTTACATCAAAAATTATCTCAGAATGTTGTATTATAAAAACCGGTTTTCCAACACATTAGTACAATCAATTAATTTAATTTAAAAATTATTAATCTATTAAATAGAATGAGTTTAATTTTATAACCACTGATGATCATAACCCTGTTACATTTACACCACCATTCAAATTCAAATGAAAACTATGAACACTTTTCCCTAATTTATGTTACTTGTCCTATTTTGGTAGTTGAAGTTCAGTTAGTGTTTCTGGAATAAATTGCAAAGCATTAGTAAGACTAACTGCAAAACAGAAACTAAGCTAACTTGTGTGCAGTAATAAATAAATAGAAGGGGATGAAATAAGATCATTTTATTTAAGTAACTGATATAGTAATCACTTAGAATTAATAACTAGAATTCTGTTATATTAATTTTACAGAAAAGCCAGATTAGGAAAAAAGCTGAAAATAAACTTCACTACTTGCCTTTTCATAGAACAATAAATAACTTTTTTTCATCTACATGTACTGCTTGTTTCAAAAATTTTGAAACAATCAGGTGCTTCAAAATTGTTGAGTTTGAAACATCTGAGTGATGAACAAACAAAATGTTATAGTATAAGACAATATTTCAAAAAATTTTTGAACTTCATTAGAAGTTTTCTATGAGTTAGGGATATTTATATTATTTTTAAAAAGTACAAAATAGAGTTACAGAGACATTGCAACAATAATTTGTGTATTAAAAACTCAATTTTTTCAGTAATTAAATCTGCAGTTTAATAAATCATGCTAGCTACAATATGTATATTATTGAGTATCTGTTATACTATTAACTTAATATAATCTGTGTCTAAAAGAGATTGACTATTTCAGTCATAGTCCATTCTACTGACTTGTACCTTTTTCTTCTATCTCTCTCTTAAAAAACTTGAAAGCTTACTTCTTTCATTTCCTGAGAATGTTTTAAACCTTTCTTTATAGAAAAAAGACATTAGATAGTGTTCATTCTAATCAAATCACTTTTGCACTATCTTTTCCATATTAAAGTTCAATTTAACAATTCTCAACAAATATAAATATCGGACATTAGTTAGGTTCAAACAATTGGCACAGTGTCAAACTGGACTTGCTACATGATTACACATTCACTCAATCACACAAATACAAGATGTTATCAACCAAAGCAAAGGCCTATAAAATTTACAAAAATTTCATTTTTGTATCACATTTTATATCGGCTAAGTGAGTCAGGAATAAGAATATTGTTTGGCGCGTTGTCATGATGAAGAAGAAAGCTGTTGGCCCATTTTTTAGATCTCTTTCTTCGCACATTGTTTTGCAAACATTCCAGTACCCCCTTGTAAGATTGGGAGCTTATAGTTGTTCCCCTTGGAACGAACTCTGATCGCACTATACCCTCACAATTGAAAAAAACAATGTTTTTGAGGTTGAAGGATGTCCCGATCGTTCCTCGTCCTTAACCGACTCATTTCTATTTTTTAAACCGCTCATACCACTTGTAAACAGTCTTCAAAGGTACCACATTATCACCATACACTGATTTTAACATTCCCTAAGCTTCATAGGCACTTTTTTTCAACTTGAAACAAAACGTAATTTAATACATTGCTCAAGATCCATGTTTCACGACAGACACTGCAAACACGACCTCACTGAAGCGGCTATAGAAGCAGACTGACAAGCTGGAACGTGTTCAAACTTGTCACTGCCTGTCTCAACACATGAGGGTATGAGACATATAGTTGAAATAGATGCAGTGTAAGTAATTGCTGCTATAAAAATTCATTCACCGTATTTTTTTTATCACACCTTGTGTATATATATATATATATATGTATGTATGTTTAAAAAAATTTGAAGAAAAAATATGCTATATACAAAATTGTGATCCATATGCTCTTTGCAAACTTTGCTCAAGAGTAATGTTTATCAACAATGTTTTTTTTTTTGGCAGTTGTATTTTTTAAAATTTTTATCTCTTGTTTCTGCGATGAAGGGTTTTAAAAGATTATTGGATATTTGTATAAAAATGGGTCTTACTGAAGCACATCAGTTCGAATCAGACTTCATCTATTTTGTTTTTTTTTTTTAATCTAAATGTACTAATTTATTAATACTTATTAACCTCTGATTGTTGAAAGTTTTTATAACAATAAGAAAAAAATATATGAAAAACAATCATAGTCATTATCATTACTATAGTGAGAGTATATAACTAACACGATATATAACTTCCTCACAACTTCTAACAATCCTATCACGGTCGCCAATTGAGTGAAAGAATGATTCACAAATAACCAAAACGATATCAAACTTCCTCATAATAATTTATTTGACCAAACAAAAACAACACTTAACAAAATCCATAGGAAAAATTTAAACTTTCCCCCAGTACAACGATAGTGTCATCTATCGGAACAACGCTACACAAATGAGCCAATGAACAGTGTTCTTGTTTAGCTTATATACTGCCTGTTGTAAATCTAGAAAACACTAGAAAAGTCTATTTGTTTCTATTACTAATATCTACTTTTATAAGTACAATTAATTCCAATCAATATAAATAATTATATTAATTATAAAACTAAACTTTATCAATGCAGATTGTCAAATAAAAATTCATTCTTCTGTAAAAATAGTAATAGAAACAAAGATACAACTTCATGTATCTAGTACTTTCTATAAGCTTCTGGCAAATTCGAAAATGGCATGATTACACACAACAAATATTGAATTATTTATATACTATTAACATAAAAATGAGATAATATTAACAAAATATTATTATTAAATATAAAACTGAAATATTATTAACAAAATACTATTATTAAATATTATTAACAAAAATTTAACAATGTTTATCACTTAAATTTATAAATTTATTTTGTGGACTTCAATAAATATGGGGAGTTATAATAATTTTGATAAAAACCTTGTTCTACAACATTAGTGAAATAAAATTTTATGTACTGTTAAAAATGTACATGTATAGTTTAATAGCCGTACAAAGAAATCATGTGGTGTTCACATCAGACATTTTTTTTTTCTCTGAGTATGTTTAGGTATTTTAATATTATGCATTTTTTTAATTTACCTTTATTTTATTTTGTGTAGGAGCATGTCAATAAGTGTGATCTTTTATAAAAACCAAATCATTTATGATTTGGTTTTTTATAGTGTTGAATTCTATGTGACCTTTAGATGTCTATGAATCATACTTCTAAAAGCAAATATTTTATATGAGGTTTGAATAATTTGAGATCTTGTGAATGATAGTGTGTAATATTGTTGGTCTTCTGCATATTTAAAAGCATGTTTGGTTGGTTACTTTTTGTGATGTTCAGAGATATTTATGTAAGACATATTAAGGATGTCACCAAAATATATTACAGCTGAGCTGTGTCTAGCCATACATTACTTTCTGGTTATTGTTTATGTATTTAATTTTTTTTTGAAAAATTAGAAAACAGAGTAAAAAAGAACATTTAACTCTTTTAAATTTAAAATTAAGCTTTAGTCTTTTTATATAGTTTTTTAATTTTTCTTCCATATTCTCATCTAAATGCAGTAAAAAACAAATACATATTCTTTTGTTTCAAAGAGTGTTAACTAATGCACAAGATCAGTTTCTATGTGATTCTTTGCTTTTATATGCTTAATTACGTATAGTTAAATAGTTGAAGGTTTCTTGCCAGCAGGTTTTTTTATGTTAGTTGATTGTTTGAAAGTATCTACAAATTTTTATTGAGATTATGAATTTAAATTTTAAAAAATCAATAAAATAAACAGTGTTATAAAAAATTGCACTAAAGTTTAAAATATAATACTTTTACAACTAATTCTTTAAATTTTGACTTTCTGATGTATGCACCAGATTAAAAATTTACTATTGGCAGGTGTTTGTCTTTTGACCAACCAAGTTGGATTAGTGGTAAACTCATCATCACAAATCAGCTGATTTCAAAGTCAAGAGTTTTGAGGTTCAAATCCTAGCAAAGGTAGTTACTTTTATATAGATTTAAATACTACATTGTGGTCGCTTTGTTGTTCTTTGGTTCGCTTTCAATTAAACACAAATCTCAGAACTGACACTGTACAAGACTACACTTCACTTACGTTTATGCATATATTCTCATTCATCTTCTGAAGTAATACTTTACGGTGGTTCCAGAGGCTAAATAGAAAAGAAAAGAACGTGTTTGTCTTTATTCCCAACTTCTAAAAGTTTAAATTTGAGTAGGATTTATTTGTATTTGCTTTTGATTTTTAAAAAAATGTATTTGCTAATATGTGAATACCTAAATTTTTTTTAATGAAATTATAATCTCCCTGCATGAGATGATAAATAAACACCAGTTCTAGGTAATTTGGAGTACTTTATATGTGATACAGCAAATTCTTTGAAGCATATACAGTACATTATTTGTTGGAAAAGCACCCTATTTTCAAAAGTTTTTGTCACTAAGAAAATTTGGATTGATTTCTCTAGAGACACTGTCCTGAACTAGCGGGTTCATTGAGTATGATATTGTTTATTTTGTTTTATAATTGAGCCTATGAAAATATTTTGAGACGTTGTTTCCACATTACTTTTAAATTTGGTTTATTCTGACCTAAAAATAATAATATCAACAGCTTTCAAAAATAAACAGAACTATTCAATTAATAAAAAGCTACCAGTAAATAAGTATTTGACACACATATCAAAATAAAAAATCAGTGAAATTAAAAGAAGTATATTTAAAAATAAGAATCATGTTTCCCTTTAAAAGGAGAAGTATAATGATATTTTTTAAGCATTATAAAAACTCACTCTTTTACATAAAAACAAATTTTAATTTAATGAAAAAAAATTTATATCTTTACGAATATTCTTTACAGGGAAAATCATCAGACAAGAAAGTAGTACTAGTAGATGAAACCAGTAAGATAAGTCAGGAAGATTTGGAAATCAGGGTTGCCAAAGCATGGAGACCATTAGATGTAGATGTCCCAGAATATAAAGATTGAATTAAATTAATTGTCAACAATAAATTTCATATAAATTATTAAATTTAAATACTGTTTAAATTTGAAATTAAAATTAAAACTTTTGAAAATAATGAAGAATGAATGAATAAATAAATTTGTTTAATATTTTTTATCATTATTATTTCCCTTTATTTTGTTTAATTATAATTTACCAGACCGTATCTAATCACTATAATATAATAAATTATAAAACCTGAGTATTTAACTGGAAAAAAAAAACAAGAATAAAATTGTCACCAAGAGGCAGTTGACATAACACTAAAGTAATTAATTGTTTACATTTATGTTAAAGTGACAGACATCATGATAATTAACTAGTTATATGAGTAGATTGGAACTATATATCTCATCATTAATTACCAGCAATAATTAACTATTACTTCAAGAAATATTGCAAATTACTGCTGTTCGTACTTTACTTACAGAGACTAGTTGATTTATGGACAGTTTATTTTTATATATGAATGCTCACGTCTTCATTTTCATTTGTTAATGAATCATATTTAGCTAAATATAAATAGTATTTGTTCTAGTACATACAGTCATAACATTCCTTTTTTAATTCATTCTCTTAATTCTTAATTACCTCATTTCTTTCAATTATTACTTTTAAAACAATATCTTCTTGTACATCTTCTAACCAAAGTATTATTATAATTTCTTCCTTATTTTCTACTTATTTTCTTACCACTGCTACATATATTGTATTTTTCCTGATTTATACACATTTGTAATATTCCTATATTCGCTTCAAAAGGTTTAAAGATTCTCTTTGTCTCCAGTGCCTTTAGCTTTTAATATCGTATTATTTGAATAAGCCAATATGTATGATTCTATTAGATATATTTAAGTATTATAATATCTGACTTTTCACTACCACTGTTTCACTGTAAAGTAAGATTATTAAAGGCAATGTAATGCTATATCATCTTGATATGTCTCACTTGCTTTAAATAAAATTTTTTATAAGTTTATAACCTATTCACTGTATTTTCTAAAAACATTATTATTATTTTCACTGATTAACAAAAGTTTTTTTAAAACATTACTTACTTTCTTGCAAGTTGTAATATGTTTCTTTGAAAGCAATGAAAGTAAGTAGTAGTAAACAACTTCTTTTAATTATTCTCGTCTTTGCTCTTTAGTTAGTTTTATGGTGAAGAAAAAGAAAATAGTTGACCGACTGATTTTTTTTAATCCATTAGATATTTTGTACTACTTGGTTATTAATGAAGTATAAAATCTGAATTTATTCATTTACTGTGTAAAAAAAAATCTTTTAATATGTGAAAAGAATTGCAATGCATTTGTAATTATTATAGACCAACACTTATTTCTCTTTTATACATAATAACTTAAATTAAGATTTAAAATTTCAATTAAGATACTAAGATTCAAAATTGCATTATAGACTTATATAACTTCTTTTATGACATAATTTACAGCAAGCAGGAAGTAAATTAATTGCAGTGTAGGAAGTAATTAGTAGCTGTAAGTTGTGTTCTTGTAAAAGTGTTAAAAAGTAAATAAAATACATAAATAATTTACTAATAATTATAAATGAACCTCTAAATTGAGAAATTAAACAAAATTTATCATGAATGATATATTCTGATCCTTAGAGCAAGAAATCTTGAATTTTAAATGTATTTATATATTCATTAATATAAAAACACTGATTACAACAAGAAAAAATCATATGACCACTGTATATGTGATAAAAATTACTGGGATGCAATTTGTTTTATTGCAATAAATATCATTATTGTTATTAATGGTATATTGGTACACATAACCCCTGGGTTATGTTGAATGTTGATATATTTTACCAGCTGGGTTAGTTTAATGTTTAAACTAATCATTGCAAAATCATGATTTTTGAAGTTGAGAATTCGAAGGTTTGAGTCCTTGAAAAGGCAATTGCTTTTATATGTCTTGAATGCTAGACTGTGGATACAAATGTTCTTTGGTGGTTGGGTTTCAATTAACCACATGTCTCAGATTTTTGGCATTTCTGCAGAGTAGTGTTGATATTATGTCACCATGGTGTTTCTATGTAACCTGGTATTACATAAATAAAAAAACTAAAAAAAAAAACACAAGTTAAAATTAGAATTCAAGACTGCAGGTAATCCAAGAATTGAAACTTAAAAAAAAATTAACCAATTAAATGTTAATGTTAAAAAAGGATAATTACAGCAAACGTATATAAAAATAAATTCTCTAATAATTCACCAAAAAAATCATTATCATTTCTGACTGAGAAAAGCACACAATAATTTTTGCAACCTGACAACTCCATCTGTTGCAGTCATAATAATGTCCAGAAAGTAATAAATTTAACTCATCTAGACTTTGCAAAATTAAATGTAAAGATTGTGAAAATCCATATATTAGTAGTTTAGCAAAAAAATTCACTAAGTAAAATTTTATGTGAGCACCTAAATAAATTTTTTTTAGCAAACATTGCAAAAGAATTTCTCAAACATAACTATACATTTGATTCCCCATAAGTAAGATAAGTAATTTGTTAATGACAGAAATCATCAAACAGTTGAAAATATTATTAATCATTGTATATTCTATATCTGACATCATTAACTAAATGACCAATAATATTAAAGATGATAATCAAAAAATACTCTAGAATTGTATAGTAAAAAAATAATAAACGTCTTCAACATGATAATATCATGGCTAGTACAACAGTTGTAAATTTTTAAGTTAAACACCTGTCTTACTTATAAGGTGACTCATTCCTGTATATTCTGTGGTAGGATATATGTCATATTACCTTGATAAGTTTTTATAAAACTTTATCATAGTAAAACTTTATCCATAGTAATGTCCACCAAAAATCATATAACAGAATAATATTCTAAAAGTGCTAAATTGGCTAAATTTCCTTGCTTTACCTGACTTATTTTAATTGGTTAAGATATTAGTTACATACATTAAAAAAAATATTCATATGTAGATAGATATTTAAAGTAAATAAAATATACATATATACGAGTATATATTATTTGCATTTTGCATTAAATATCAGAATGGACTGAGCTATTTTAATGAATTTTTTCTTATCATTTTAAACTAATATTCTCTACAAAAAAAAGTTAATTTTATGTTCATAAATTTTAAAACTGATGACTAACTTAGCTTTTCACTGTGCAGAAGCTGTACAATTATTAGCATTACAAACAACTTCTGTGATGAAGGCTCCAATAGTGATGAAATTCCAAATAAAACTGATTATAGGTGATTTATAAGTGTACATAACTTTTTTCAATGTCTATTAATTTATATATTATAATTCACTAAATATTTAGTAATATTATAAAAATGGGAATATAAAACATTAAATCTTATCTATTTTTGATTTTAATTAATGATTCATAAAGAAAACTTAATTTAATTATGACAGTTAATGAAAAAAAAAAATCTTTTACAGGGTGCTAATACTTCATCTATATTATTTAAAGTTGACAATAAAACTGACTATTCGAGACATCATGCCATTCACAACCTTGTTTACGCATGGGAATTACCTGAAAAAAAATTATCATCTAATTATTATCGTTCTTCTGCTTCTTCTTCATCAAGTTAAAAGTACTCCTAAGCAGATCATAAACTCAATTCCAAATAAACTAGCAGTTCCTTTCTTTTTTGTTTTCTTTTATTTATTTCTGTCAATAATTCCATTATTTGAAATTAAATCCTTTATCTACTTTTTTTTATAACTAGATTCTAACATTTTAATTGCTAAGCATATCTTAGAAATGTATGTTTAAACTAAAAATGTTTTAACAATATACAATTTAAATTATATATACAATATATATATATATTTAATATTATCTCAGTTTCAATGAAAATGTTCTCTTTGGAGCATATATGCATATATTTACGTGATGAATGTGTTAATAATCACTTTGTAAATTAAAAAAGACACTTGATGAAATTAACAGATGAAGATTCTTATGATTTAACAGCATTAAATCTTATTTTTAATTAATAAAAAAATACTAACAGAGTAACTACAACCTCTACAATTTCTACTTTATAAGAAAAAGCTAACTTTAGAAAGTATTAAAAAAATATCTCAATGTCAATGACAGTAAGAATTTTGGTGAAGTAATTAATAAAATGTGGCTTTATCATATTAACCTAATTTTCTAGTATGTTACTCTCTGACATCTTCAATGGAACCTCAAATTATAAGGATCAAAGTATATCAAATTAGTCAGCCAGGACACCTAATACTCCTATCTCTTTAATAGTACTGAAAATAACCTAGAATCTTATACATAAAATTAAATGTAAACAATAGACTTAAAAAAAAAAAAAAAATTACTTCAATGTATTATTAGTTCAGTAAATAAAGTCAAATGTGATTTGTATTCAGCCATATTAAAAAAGGTTTTTTTTTTTCAAATAAATACCCCACCAACATAAACAATATCTTCTATTACAACACAGTACAACTATTGATGAATATTATTTACATTCTGTGTCGTCAAAAATTATTGGTTCATAATTAATACTATGTTAAAATACTGGATTAAATTACAATCCTATATAACTTAGCAATCATTTGTTGGAACATCAAATTACTGAATATTTTTTTTATTAAAGATTAGCAACTAACAGAAATTATTATAAGAAATATACTGCTATTAAATCAGATCACAAAAGATTTTACATTTCAATGAACATTTTTTACAGGGAAGAAAAAGAAAGGAAAAATTAGTAAAGGTAAAAAAGGAAGCAGAATTACCTAGGGATGTGGTGGTTCATATGATTCACTTGAAATGGGAATTGCCTGACACAGATGTTGTTTTATTTTATGATTAAAAATGTAGCCAAAAAAA
>JAAAKQ030051898.1:0-10060 GCA_010016005.3 Zanna intricata | reverse complement strand
CAGTCATAAAAATTATAACCGTGCGTGTGTGTGTGTATATATACATATATGTATATATATATATATATATATATATAACTATAACCTCCTATAAATTATGTTAATTATACATTTTTTTAAACCACCAATAAAAAAAAAATCATAATCTATAATTCTATTTTAGTAGATCGAAATATATAAAGTAGATAAAAAAATAAATTACGCTCAAATTAATTATACGTTTCAGTAGTAGTTTTATGTATCTAGTAGTAGTTTTTTTTAATTGCGTTTTATAATAATTAATTACGGCACATATTAAATTGGAAAACAGCACTTAAAATATCTTACGTGCCATGTGAATATTATATAGCGTCAAATTTATTTAATGCTCCAGCGTTAAGTAAGGAATTCTTAGTTCTCACAAATAACTCGCTCTTTTTATACCCGGATATGTCGTGTTAAAAGAGGCAACTTTAAGTATTGTTTTAAATGATTAGTTACATAAAAATAAATTGACTAATTGTACAAATATTCAGTCTAAATTGAGACGAATTGTGTTTATAAGTTAATCTAATAAGAAATTATACCTATCATTACTTTATTTTTTTAACTAGTACAACGCACTCTTGCATAACTTAAATGGATAATCGTTATTATAAATTCCTTTTTACCGGTTGTTTCATTCTTAATATAATAATATTATCTTAAACAAAATAAATATTTTTAATTAAGAAATCTATTTAAATTTTCTTCCTATTTTGAATTATCAGCAGTTTTTTGGTTTATTAATTTTAATTACTATTTAAAAAATATCTTTAAGTAGCTTACGTTGGGTTAAAAGCTGATATAATTTACAATGTACATTTCTTGAAGAGGATCACTAAATTAACAAGATCCCCGTAAGAGATTGGTTTTTAACCAGTAAAATAATAAATAGGAAATCGAATATATTTCTTTTCATTTTAATGTTATTATTAAGAAAATAACGACGTTAAAAAATTAATAGACAAGGAATTTCAAAAGAATAATTAGCGAAAGAGAAAAAATATATTTCTTCTTACATTAAATTCAGGTTGATAACATTTTTAAGAGAGATATTTTGATATAGTTGACAAAAGAGATAATAATCACAAATAGTTTTATCATTCCTTTTAACTGCAAACTGGGCGACACCGTGACCGCTTTGTCACATACATCACATCTGTACAAACATTGCGCTTTCGCTAATTCTGTTGCCAATTGAAGAAAATGAGTAACTCGAGTGTTTTCATTGAATCTTGAAAAAAGATTACTAATTTCTAATTTTTTCTGTAACTGTATCTTCAACTGAAAAAAACTGCTTCACTTATTATACTAACATATATACGCAATCATGTTTATATATAAAAACTTATTTACACACCCAAATGTTTTTGTGAGTGCCATTATTTCACTGAAAATGAAAAGAGATTAAGAGGAGGTGATGTCCAAAAACATAAACAACAAAATATTTTGAACAAAGGCATAATTAAACAGAAACATTCTAGCTAAATGTGTATGAAACGTTCGGATATTATTGGATTTTTTATTTAACGGTTATCAATTATTTATATAAATAACCGATGTAGCTCACACTATGAGCTTAATAGTATGCAATCAATTGAAAACACTTATTAACCGCAAATAGCAAATGTACTACTACATAAAAAATTAAGAGAAAAGGATTTAACATTGATTACTGAACAATTACGTTAAAATAATTCGAAAAGATTTTGATTAATATAATATTATTTTTTAAATTGGAGTGCGAAGGCAAAATTGCGAGTTTAAATCTAAGGAAAAGCTAAAGTAAAGCTGTTCTTATGCTGTAGATAATAGTAATTAATAAATTTTTTAAATTAAATATTCCTTAACGCTTTAACAATTAATTGTAAGTTTTTAGACCAAATTATATCATTTTTATTAAAAATTAGATGATTAAATCTAAATTTTAATTCAGGTATGTTGAACAATTTCATATTCATGTCTATTTAGGCCTTTATTTTTAGAAAAGTTTTAATTTAACCAAAAATGTTATTTCATTGAAAAAGTTAAATAGTCAAAATTAAATTGTTTCCCTTTCCACCCGTAACTCGATAACTGTAAAATCGATTTAGTTCTTCGAGGTACAATTTTTATATGAACATTTTACAAAAAAAAAAATTTATTATGAATTTGATTTTCCAGGATTTCTTAGATAATTTTTTTTATCAAACAGAAGTAAATCATGCCGCAGGAGCCAGTTATAGGCCAGCTCCAGTTAGATTGCTGACGGTGGCTGATAACTTCAATAGGTATGCCTCCTGAAAGAATGGTTCTTAATTTCAAAATTTCTCGTAAAAAAACGATTTCCTTACTAAATTATAATATAGAACTTGATGGTTCTCGCCAAATCATCAGTGGAAGTGATAGGTAACGTAAGATTGTTCTGAAGATGAAAGTCAAAATGGAGTACCGATTGAGATAATAACTTTCTCAATATTTAATGCCCATTTTTTCGAATAATAAAAACATATATTTTTCAGGTAGGTAAGTGCAATGGTGTTAATATCTGTTAGTGTAGAAATAAAATAGTTTTCTGATTGTTACGCATAAATATTTACTTCAAATAATAATAAACAGATATTATTTTTATAAATAATATCAGTCACAATAAAATTAAGATACAAAATTTAAAGGCCGATATTTTTATAGAAATATGATTTCTATGACTATCCAGGTGCTAAGTGTAATAAATAAATTAAGATATGTTTGAAGTACCCTATTCACATCAGTTTGTGTCGTGCCGTTGTACATACTTGCCCTCCGCCTACTCACATTATTAATAACGATAAATATGCAAACATACCACATAATATAATAACAAACATATTACAAATTTTAATCATAATTAGATTTGTAAATCTGCTTTAACGACTTTGATCAACGATTAAAATCTTAGGACTACAGCAGAAAAAATTTATTTAATTGTATGGGGAGTGGCAAAAGGTTTAGAAAATTCAGTTACATAGTTTGATCAATATCTAAACTTTAATCCATCTGAACCTAAGCAGCTATTGAATTGAAACGGTATGAAGTTAAATTTCATGTTGAATAAAAAAATCGTGAACAGAATTGAATCTGTGCCATGAAGTATTGTTAAACGAATGCATTAGTTTCTTAATAAATCACCGGGTTGGTCTAGTGGTTAAACTCGTCATCGCAAATCAGCTGATTTCCAAGTCGAGAATTCTAAGATTCAAAACCTAGTAAAAGCAGTTACTTTTATTCGGATTTGAATATTAGATCGTAGGTACTGGGTTCTTTGTTGGTTGGGTTTCAATTAACCACACATCTCAGGAACGGTCGATCTGAGACTGTACAAGACTAATTCATTTACATTCATACATATTATCCTCATTCATCCTCTGAAGTAATACCTTACGGTAATTCCGGTGGCTAAAGAAAAAAAGAGAATGCTTTCTTAATAATAATTTGATAGTAAGTCCTCTTTGTTCATAGTTATCAATTCAAATATATGCGTATTCCAACGTGGATATATACCAAAAAATTATATTTATCTAATAAAATCCTTGTAATTAATTAATAAAGGTTAAATTAACTTTTGTTTAAGTTTTCTCTACCTCATATTTAAGTAATTTGAATTCTGAAATAATTATTATGTCTTATATCAAATTATTTTCAAAAAGTAGACAGTTAATCTGTGTAATTAGAACAGTAACTTTGTCCTAAACATACGCTGAAAAAAAAAATGTAAATGATATTATATAGTATAAGTAAAAAATAATAGTGGAAAATAAAAAATTATTATTATTTTCTTTACAGATAAGTTATAATAATTCAGATATTACATGACCTTTTTTTTTGTGAGTGGTTTAATATTAAGAATAAATAAAATTAATTTCTAAAATAAATAAAAAAAAATGAATATTTAACATAAAAGAAACGATAAATAATTTACAAATATTTATATGAATTCTTTGAATGCTTATAAAAAGGCAAACAGAGATGATGAAACAGGTTTGGTCATTCCAGAAGGATGAGAATTGAAATGTAGTCAAAAAAACTTTATTTTTTTTTTAAATTTATACATTTATGAAGGATTTGTTTAAGTCGGCTAAATGGAAGAAAAGAAAAAAATTATTATTTAAAAATATAGTTAAAGAATGTGATCAAGAATTGGCAGAGACATCGATATCATACAGATACATACCTAAAAATCTAAAATTTTTCGTGTAATTTGAATAATTTTATTTTACTGAATTAACCGGCTAAATTTGATTTCATCCCGATTTAGGAAAAATCATAGCCTTTGTTATTAATCAAATAATTGAACGCTATTAAAAAAGGGAAAGCCAAGGTGATTATTACTTTTTATACTAATTTTATAAATGATTTATTATTAATCTGCTTTGAAGACACAACTTTTAATATAACTATAAATATTAATGATTATTTTGTTTGAAGCGTAATAACACGGATATCATTTAAATATGTAAAATATAATATGGTGCATGTGCGTACGTGATTGTCAGATAGTGTTTCAAAAACCGATATCTCTTAAAGATGATAATATGAAAACTAAAAAAAAAACTAACGGACGATGAAGTGCGAGGAGATTTAAATTGAGGAATGCGGAGCAAAGAGCACGGTTTGACACCCCTGCTTTTATTTCCAGAGGGAGATGTTGTGAGTAGGCCACCAGACTTCCGGGACGAGAATTAACTACAGCGGGACGAGAACAGGTCGCGGGTAATATGGAGGGCGGGAGATTGCGGTTGTGTTTCAACTGCCGCTGCCATCTATCGTTACAATTCATCTTGCACTCGTTACATTCACTAATTGACCGTTTATAAAATAAAAATCTGTGAAATTCTGCACAGCTTGATTAAGCTCACGTAAATAGTTCAAGAGTCTTTTTAATTTGTCAAAAGTATTTTTAAAAGTATAACATAAAATTACTCTAGAATTCGATGTTTAGGCTATATACGTTACGGTTAATTGTTATTACAATTGTATACCTTTTGTTCAGAATACCTACACACATAAAGCTTACAATATATATAATTGTGATTACTTTCAAACAAAAATTAACTTCCATCATTTAAGTGGTTCCAAAGAAAACGTGTATAATTTTTTATTGAAAGATCTTTCTATTTTAGACCCTTCTAAAAATTCAAAATCTAAAAGTTTGAGTTGTTTTTACGTTTTCATGTCTCTACAGTCTACGATCATAAACCAACATTAAATTCAAAAACCATGTTTTTTTTTAATCTGTATTCAACGGATATGAGTTAAAATATTTATGATAACTATCATATCTTAATTAAATTGCTTTAATTTTTAATAGGAAATTGTTAGTTTTTCAAGAAATTTTGCAGCTTTTATTTTTTGGTTTATGTTATTAAAGGTAGAGAATGTAATGAATATAATCTAATTACGTTCTCAAGGAAAGGTATATACTATATACGAGTAGATATGAAAATATAAAAAATAACTGGAGTCAAATTTTTGAACTTTTTAAAAAATCTAAAAATAAAACAATATTAATATATATTTTTATACTGTTCTTAACGTGTTTTATTTTTTTTTTCTTAAAAAATTTCTACTAAAACTGTTTTTACCAAAATAAAATTAATATTTACATTATAAAAATTTATTGAAAGTATTTGCAATTTAAAAAATAAATAAGTAACACTTCAATTATAAAAATTAGATTATGTTCAATTTTTATTAAAGAATTCAGTTGCTTTACGCTGTGGTTTGTATTATTTAAAAACATAAATTTATTTTCAAGAATATAAACTTACAATGAGAAAAAAAAACTCTCATAAGTAAACTTAGAAATACTACTATTTTATACTTTTATTGTAGATAATTTTATGTTTGGTTTAATCAGAGTTCGAAACTGCGTTCGGTAGTTCTGCCTGGTTGGCTGCTTATATCAAGGTTATTTCTTTTACATCGAGTGAAGCCAACACGTTAATTGCATGGAATAATGCAAAAGCGCATTGAAGAGTTCCGTAACTAATCCGTATTGGGTTCCCAAGCGAGTCAATGTACTCGATTCTTTTCCTACATTACAGCTTCTAGATAAGCTGATTGTGAGCTGACCATACATCTAAAGTTTTTGCTTTGTCACTTCAACATATATCGATACTACACTTTTTCTATCGTGTTACGACGAAACGTTTTTGATTATCGTTGGCTAACTTGTTCTACCATAGCAGTATATCACGGGTTTAAAGTACCAAATCTAATTTTCACTACGTCATTAGGAGAAATGAATAAAATCTCTAGTGTGAATAATTAATGATGTAATATTACATTTCATAATAAAAAAAAAAAAAAGACTAACCGTTATAATAAATATGATTTTCAATCGTGTAATGCTCAAGGTGGAAAAATTTTCCCGCGGTTCTATTCTGATCGATTAATTTGTAAGTTAGCACCAAGCAAACCTCGTAAATAAATATTGAAAATTTTATAAATAAAATAGATATCAAATGTACGTACATTTTCCAAGTGTAAAACCCGTGCGTGTGGAGAATCACAAAAGAAGGAATCATGGAAGGTGTACGTATAAAAACAAACACGAAATGAAAATAGAGTATACCGTAAAATATATCGCTTTAAAAAGATGTATAGTAAAAAAAAAAAAAAAAAAAAAAGAATATAGAAAAATCTTGGATAATCTAGCTAGCCAATACTTAAACGGCTAAATAAAACTGTTTGAGAGTTGTGCGTCCTGGAAAACAGCTGCCGATCAATTCTGACATTGATCCAAAAAAGATGAAATACCTAGATATTTTTTGTTTGTTAATCGAATAAATTTATGTGATTGTAAATATATAAGCAGTAAATTGCAAAATTATTTATACAAAAAGAAACAAGATTCTGGTATTTTTAAAGACTAAAGAATTTATAAATGTAAGTGGATTTAGGAAAAATCAAACATCTGTAATCTGTAAGTGTTAACAGAGCGATCAGCCAAACTAAATGCACAAGAAAAAATAACTTCTTAAACAAATTTCACCTTTTCAAACAGCGAACTCATAATTTTCAGCGAAGTCATCCTAAAACCCGACAGCATAATGACAATATAGATTATATTAAGATGTAAGATATCTGAAATGAAGGATATTTTTATTTTTTTTTAAATATAAATATTAACTGTACTTTTTACTTCCTTGTACGAAGTAAAGGAAATATTGCGATCACGAAAAATTTGGATTTTTAGATTTCAACGGAAATATCCGTTTTTAGCATCTCTGAATCCATTTTGACTAGTTTCGGCGCGACGTCTTTACGAGCGTATATCTCTCGGGTAACTCAAAAATGATTAGACGTAGGATATTAAGAGTTTGGATTTTGAACTTTCTAACTTCTAGTTGTGTACCTAACCTTTTGATTGCAAACGATTAAACCAAAAGTGTCCAAAAAAAACCAAAATTCCAAAATATTTGAATTTTGGTCTTTTTCTTAACTGCAGTAATAAGCCCTCATTGAGAGCTTTTCAAAGATATGTCATAAATAGTAGTTATTTTCATTAGTTCCAGAGTTATAGCCAAATGAAATTTTAATTAATTAAATATTTGGATTTTACGAGTGAAGGGCACAACGGTTATAATCAGACTTCTTCTCCTTTTTTTCTTTTTTTAACTATTTTTTTTTAAATTTAAATATATTGATTTTTTGAAAATTATTAACTCGTGATTTCAAAAAAAAATTTACAATAAATAATAATTCAATAATAACAATAAAAAAAGGTATGAAAAGAATCAAAAGTTTTTAGTGAAATAAAATTTTATGGGCTTTAAAAATGTTTACATGTAATTTAATAGGCATTATTATGAATGGATATATGTTATAGATTCGGTGAAACATCTGAGTGTTTAATATTAACTGAAAATTATAATTTCGAATCGTATTATTTTTGGATTTTCGTCTATGGTGTTCACAGCAGATTTTTTGATTTTACTGGAACGTTTATTTAAAATTAATTTGAATTGTATGTTTTTATGAGATAATAACAATATTTTATTTGTTACAAACTGTTTCTTGATCTAAAAATTCTGAATAAAAAAGATATTAAGTATGAAAAAATGAGTAAAACTGAGATTAACATATTTTTTTTTTTTTTTTTTTTTGTATCTTTTATACTTAGGTTATATTGTAATCTCATTTATTTTAACATTATCACGTTCTGTCGTATTTATCTTGACATATTATCTTATAACTGCATTTTTTAAATTACTGTACATCTTTTAAGAAAAAAATATATTAATACAATATTTTCATATATTGAAAGTAATAATGGAAGAAGTTCATTTGTAAACATAAATAACAACAACATGTAATTACCACAACAGTAAAAAAAAAAGTCTTCCGTTTACTATAAGAGTGAAAATAGATCTAAAGTAATAATTTTAAATTATCCATGAAATTAAGAAATTTGTAGATTTAATTAAAAAAATTATATGAAAAATGCTGTAAACAAAATATTTTAGAGTTAAAATACGAGTATCTATATGAAATAAATTATTTGAAAATGGTAAATTACCTAGCGGTGACATATATATAATTTAAATAGAATATAAATTATCTAATTTAGTGTGAAACAATCCTGTTGCAAATTTATCAAATGACGATGATTAATTGTGACATCATGAACAATTCTTTCTTTTAAAAATGTCAAATCAAAGAAATATCGCTAATTTAAATTTGATACACGCAACACTTTTGTAGTAATAACATTAAATAAATATTATTTTCTTCTATAAGATGATTATTTCAAGAATGAGGAACTATTCGCTAATAAATGAAACGTATTATTTTAATAAAAATTCTTTCTTTCTTTTAAATCTTGAATTTCTAAATTAAAACTAAATGAAATTTCATAAAATATGTATCTATTATGGAATTTTTGTGAACAATTTTTCATTATTTTAATAATTTATGTTTGTATTATACTAAAATAGTAAATATGTAACTCAATTATAATTTGGTAGTCATTTTTACAGACTTTCAAGCCGAACGTAATTTATTAAACGTGTCAATCGAAGTGCTGTTACGTTTAAAACCAAATTAAAAAAAAAAATCAAATTTAAATTGGAATCAACCAAGATCTTCCATCATCGCAGAACACATTAATGTAGCTTTATTCTTTGATTGTTATATTACGAATATTGCGTTTTTTTATCAAATAAGATTATCAATCCTCACCTTATACCCGGAACAAACATAATACAATATTACAAAAAATAACATATTTCAATATTTATTAAATAGTCAAATACTAGACGAGTACGTCCTAAAGAAACAAAAAGATATTCGATCGCATCATCGTATTGTTTCCTATAATATATTGGATGTTAGCTTCTAATTTAAATTTACAACGTACTGCCACATATGACACACAATCTACAAGGATATGGATGGTTGGGTTTGTTTGCAGACGCAGTGAACGAGGACATCGGTCTTATTCATTGGTGTTGATGTGCAAGATTAGTCTACCCTGTTCGTAAATGACAAATAATATCTTCCTCTTCACGGTTATTCCGGTTTGAAAAGCACTATGGCAGCACAGTATCCTTGATATATACCTCCCCCCCCCTAATAAAGGCAAGCATATTGCCCACGAATCCCCATTATTTAAGAGTATTAAGGAGCGTTCTCCAGGCCTTTTCGGAAGTCCTCCTGATGTCACTGAAAACAACGACGAGTTGCTGGCGGAGCAGAAAAGCATTATGGATAATTGTATCAAGTGATTACAAATGGTCAAGATCGTTCTTGACAGAAACCACATTGTTCTAGAGATATCAGGGCATGTTTCTCTAAATACCATGTAACCCTTCGGTTCACCATTCTCTCAATCATTCTGCACAAAATGCTTATCGAGGAGATAGGGTTGTAGTGTGAGGAGCAGCCTTTTCTCTACCAGGATTAAGTATTGGTACGACAATGGCTTCCGACCAGATAGGTGGGAAGTCTTGCGCGGAGAACATCACATTATAAATACGCAATAGGTGATGTAATGCCAACTTGGGAAGTTTTGAGAACC
>JAAAKQ030051887.1:0-16231 GCA_010016005.3 Zanna intricata | reverse complement strand
TATATATTAAATTAAGATATATTATATCTAAAATTAAGATAGCGCGATTACTAAATATAAGCTCATGAACTTTATTTTAGAACAAATTGAAGAAGTTTATATTGTAAGACAAAGTTCACATTTGCTGGTTAAGTATTTTCTTAATTAATAGACTTCCTGTTATTACTATTATTTTTATTATACTAGTACGCTGTATTGTGATTAAATAAGCAAAATAAATTTAAAATATTCAATCTGTAATTTAGAAAAAAGAAAGAAAATTTGCTGTCGGGTTGTTTTGCGTTGTTAGCGCTAAATGCGATAATGCATTGTAGTATAAATCATTCCCATTTGGTCCCCTACCGCGTGCACCTCTTTACAATGGCAATTAATAAGTGGGTGGCAACGAAAAGGGATGAGAAAGAAAGAGATGGAATGAGTAAGAGATGGAAAAACATAGAAGGGGCTGAAAATGGATGGAGTTGGGATTTGATACGAATGAATGAGGTGGTGGTTTTGGTGATATCAGGATAGGGGTGGTTGGAGGGTTGTACTGTAGGTGGTTTGTACCGCAAGCAATTATGGTACTAATGAGGCACTCGCAAATCTTCATTTTGCTTTGTCAATTTATTGTTGCAAATCTGTACTGCTTACCTCTGCTTTATATTCTACTAAATATGTTTCATGGAATCAGTATTAATATATTTCTGTAAAATTCTCTATTTTCAGTGATTATAATTATTAAATTAAAATAATTCTCTAGAAAAGGACTCTGAAATATTGTTCTATAAAACAAGAGGATACTGAAAATTTGATTTTTCTGCGTAATTATGTTAATTTAAATTCATACAATAAAGTAAACCGGTTTAATCAAAGGATTTACACGTCAGCAGAAGGTATGGAAATATAGTAATTAAGCAACGTTATTTCTTAGTCAGTGACCCATAGAACGGTTACATGATTAATATCTCTTTGTACCACTACTAAAATTAATTTTCATTAAATCTTGGCGTAGCGTAGAAACAATAAGTAACTTACGTACAGGTTGGTACTTAAGCTAACATAACTATTGGCCACATTTCAAATCTATGGACTTTAAAAATTCATTAGTTACTAGTATTTTCTTTCTCTATTGGTTCTGTGGATTATTTGTGTAGTACTCATCAGATATATATATATATATATATATATATATATATGTATATCACACCAGATTTCACACACCAAGAATTCAGTTAATATCTTCTTTTGTTACAGAAATTAAAAAAAAAAAAAAACTTTAATATTACCCAATTTTATGACTTTAAACTAGGAAATTGAAAAAATTTGAAATTGTATTTAGATATTCACTTGAAGATTACAGATACCAAAAAGCAAGTAAATATGTTCGTATGTTACCAAGAAATTCAAAAACTAGTAAATTTCATTGTTACATTATTTTAACCTATAAATTTTAAATTTCAAAAAATCCTTTCTTAATGTGCACTTACACCGTAAGAATGAGCATACAACTTTTTATTAATTTATGTTCAGTAGTTTCTGCTGGCGTTAATTATGAATTAGTCACGACATGTTCTTTATTATTTATATTTATTTATAAACCAGTGTTCACCGTCGCGACTTTGTTCATTCTATAATGTTACTTTGGTTTCCCGTCGCGGTCAGGGAATATTTAGTCTGACTAAGAAGAAAGCTCAGCGCCTTGGACCCTTCTATGTTTATTATGTTCATACTAGTGAGAATAATAATTATAAATAAAAATTTGAGCTGTTCAATTTATAAAAAAATATTAGTTTGCTGCAATTTCTTCACAGTTTGATCAGTACTGGACCCGAAAATTTGAGTGATGTAGGTTTTACATCGAAATAAAAACTGGCACTAAGAATGTGGGCTTCAAAACAGTCTGATTCCATCTTAAAAATATTAGTTTAACTGGTTACCCGTGCTTCGGATGGGTAAAAATGTATTTTTCCGGTTGTTAGCGTTACTCAACAAATATGTGAAATATTTAATATAATATTTCAACATTTAATATATATTTCAAATAGTGAAATAAAGCACGGTCAGTTGTGCTTTATTTCTTACCTTTTATTTTAATTTTTTTATTACTTTTATTTTGTTTTTTAATCAAGTAACTGGAGGAAAGTGCAGCAAGTCGCACTTAAAATAACGGTAATAGTGGGTGTGTTGACGGAGCCGCCGCGCCGTTAATCGTAGCAGCACTTGAAAAACAAAAATGAAAATGGTTGTAATATATTTATCTGAAGTCCCAATCTAGTGAATATCTCGTTTTGTATAATTGGAAATATGAAAAATTTGCAATCATTGTTCAAATGACATTTTTTCACCACTTTAAAGGTCAAATTTCGAAGAATCTAGAAATCGGTTTTTAGAAAATTACACGTAATTAATCTCTGTATGTTACCCAGAACTAAGTTAATTGATTACCGAAAAATTAAAACAGAATAGCCGGGTTTAAAAAAATTCAAAATCCATTTTAACCCTTTAAACTCAGAAATTTAAAAAATTTAGAAATTCTTTTTTACATATTTGATAGAAGATTAAACACTAAAAATCAAGTTGATATCTTAATTTGTTATAGAGCTATTAATGAAGTCCTAAATTTAATTTTTACTTCATTTTAACCCTTCAAACTCGGATTTTCAAAAACTACGCTCTTAGTGTACACTTTAAAAGTAAGAAAAAAATGTATAGAAATTTTTATCAATTTATTTTCAGTAGTTTTCGCTGGGCTTTGATGAATAAGTCAGTTAGTCAATCAGTGAGAACAAGTTGTTTATAATTATTTAAAATAATATTCAGTATATTGACAATACCTATTGAAAAGTATTTCAAAGAAATTCATGTTACCGACAGGTTAAGTAACAGTTATTCGTACCAATATTGATGATAAATATTTTAAATAAAAAAGTACCAAAATTATTCATGTCGTATCGATTATCGGTTTTGTTCAGTTTCAAGGTAACATTATTGATATATGTAACTGTAAAAGTACTTTAACGGAAATATATTTTTTTGGCTGATTTTGTACAATGGCTGCAAAGCAATATATTCAGACTAGAAAGTTCAATACGTGAAACTCGTTGCATAAATTTTTGTTATAATTACGCCTTTTTTTTATTAAAAAAAAAGAAAAAAGGATTTTAAGGATCTGCTTAAGACTCTCAAAATCGGCTTCTTCTTAACTGTAGAAGTTTTTAGGTGTAAAGAATGAAGAAACCAAACGTCTACGCCTAACTACACTTCAAATCAAAGTCACTATTATTAAAATTAATTTACTTTTTCACGTGAAAATAAGCAGAATTTTGAATTAATATTTTATTGATCTTTTGTATTTCCTGCTGTATTTAAGTTAAATTTTAAAAATTAATTCTATAAAGTGTATGTTGAAGTTTCATACTTTTATATCTACTAACGTATCTGCAGCTCGTAAATATGACGTATTTCTAGGTAAAGATACATATTAATTAACACTAAATAAAAAAGTATTCGTAGCTATCAGAAGAATCAAAAATTCTTAAAAAGCTTCTTAATAAACCGTATAAGCATTCCCATAAGCTTATTCTCAGCAGCGTTAAAAGTAATTTTACTGATATAACTAAATTACATACCGAACGATCTGACAATTTTTTCTTACGAAAAAAGTAATCTCTAAGCAACAAAAATCTTTTTCAAAAGATAGTAGGTATTTGAATTTAGTTTCTTTGTTGTTTTAGTTAGCAATCTATATGTATTCTAAAATTTCACTGTGAATGAGGTTTTACACTCGCTCATATATCTTGTGGTTTACTTTTTTATTTTAATTGTAAGGTGTAAGGGTACAGCAACGATCAACGATGATTGACTTGTTCATATTTTATGCAAAATACGAAGTATTCTAGGGCATAAATAAAAATAAATTATCGATAAAAATTTTTTACATTTTTTTTTTATTTTTAAATATCTTGATTTAATCTTAATCGCATTTTCTCAAGATAAATTACTAAAGACATGCGTTTTAACAAGGACGGAGCTCCTATTTTCAGAATAATATTTCTTCACTTATCCATTTAAAGTTTAAATTAAGTTGTCAAAAAGAGATTAATACTTAAAAAAAAAAAATAAACAAAATAAAAATAACTAGTTAATTTTTTAGCTGCTGGTTTTTTTTTAAATGGTGGTTAATTTTTTTTAATAATTATTCAAATTATTAAAAAATTTTTAATTAATTTAATTTTGTTTTTAATTTAAAAAAATATTTAAAAATAATGTTTATTTAAACAACACAGTGCGGTCAATGCAAATGGAATATTTTTCAGAAAACAAAAGCAGTGATCTTAGATACAAGTGGTTTCATAAGAGTATATTATTTTGCTTGGAAAAAATTCTTGTTAGTTCTGATAAAATGCTGCCTATTTTTTATTTAATTTAATTCTTTATTGGAACTATTAGTTAAGAAAACTTTTTTAATTAATAAACTTATAATTTTACTATGTAACTGTAAATAAATAAATTAAAAGCCCGAAATCGTTTTAATGACACATCTTTATAAAAGTTTTTATTATCGTATACATATTTGTATATAATAATCCAGGTTTGTTCGCTAATAATTCACGCATTTTTTATCGTGGCATGGTATGCTACAACAAATTTAATGCGCCTATAAGTGTACTACTAAACGTAAACGGAATATACGCATATATTGGAAGATATTTTTACTGTTTGATATATAGCTCATTTATTAAATAGATGCAAGTTACAAATATTAATAATTAATTCTGAAATATTAAATTTGGAAAGTAAATGGTGTTAGCTATTGTTATTTGGAACTATATATCGAATAAATTAAAATTGTGTAATTGAAGGATATTTATTAACTTGTCAACGGATTTATTAGTAGGCATTATATCAAATATAAAAACATACCCGTACACTCGTATTGTGTGTCCACACTTGAATTCTTTGGGTGATTATATCACCCAAGCTATTTGGGTAGAATGGTTTGATAAAGATAAATTCTACACAGATATAGGGGCTATATCTTTTATATTGTTTGAGTTTTCAAGATTAATTTTCTCAATATAAGATTAAAGTAGCTACTCTTTCGTCTACGCTTGTGAATGTTTAATAAAATATATTTTTCACGAAGTGGCCGATTTGAATATTTGTGTTAGCTAAATTCAGTCATTAATTTTTAATTGTGTTTTTTATGATTTACTTTATGTTTACATTATTTTCTTTTTCTTTTATATTTCACTTAACCTTTAAACAATTTTTTTATCGCCATTTTAGTAAAAGAGAAAAATTTAAATGTAATTTTGGATTCGTTGATATGGTAAAGTCATTTCCGTATTTACATAATATATTTTTATTAATAATAATTTTAGTATATTATTTTAACATTTCGTTCACGATCTTACTGAATTCGTGTTGGTTTTGCCGTATTGAGCTATTTCGCTATTATTATATTAATGAATGTCACTCATTATGACATCATTTCAAATGAATGTCACTCATATGTCGCTAGCATTTGTTGAAACCATTCGTTGCACGAAGCTTTTTTTATCCTGTCACTTGATATGGGGTCTTGTCAATTAAAACAAGGCCTTTAGGGCATTCTCTTTTGTTCAACTACCAAACACGTCAATATTTCATGATTAATCCTTAATTATTGCGGTGAATTATGGATATGTTACATTTAACACTCAATTTGTATTTAGTTATTCATACCATTTGCGTATTCAGGAAAACATATTCTTTAAGATATTATTTTACAAATATAATATTTATTTTCCTTCCTGTTGTACTGTATAATAAAGGAAAATTATTGAAATTAATAAACAAAAAAATGACATACAAAGTATTTTAAAATTATTATTAAAACTTCTGAAATAAGATTATTGATTTACTTTTTTCCGGGGAAAATATTTTTCCAAAGATAGTGAGAAAGAGAAAATTTTTATTATATTTCTACCAAAACTGAATTTCATGAAAATAAACTCATACTTTAAAACTGTTGGACATACAACTGACATATTCTTATAGAAAACAATTTAAAAAATAACGCATCATGAAAATTTATACATTTACGCAAGTTTTACTTTCTTACTCAATTTTCTTGTAACTTTTTATCATTTTTATTTTTCTCTGATTAATGCATTTTCGAAATAGGGACAATTTTCCACACCTATCAAAATTTGAGATATTTCGTTCGTAAGACAGAGTTAGTATACGTATATTATCTTAATGACTTCTCTATTCCATTCATAGTTTTTTTGTAAATCCACTGCTTGTTTATCAAGTCCAAATGTAAAACTGTCCATAACACAAATAACGATGAAGTAATCCTTAAGAGAAGCCATTTCTAAAAAAGAATTGAATATCAATCCAAAACCCACAGAACATGTAAGAAAATCAACGGTTCAATAATAAGGAAAATAGGTTTAGTAGAAAAGTACGACCTAAACACAAACATACTGTGAAAGGAGTCTTATAAATTTCCTTATAATCCTAGGAGGAGATTTTATAAATTCTTTATATAAAAAATAATTAAAAGTAATTTTAATAAAACACTTCATTTATAAAATTTTATGTTTATATTGTCTTTAATGAGGTTGGATAAAAAAAAAAACAAGCAAGTTGTAATGCGTCGAACTAAAAACTTTTTATAATTTTTTTTTAATTTTATACTTTTTTTTAGATTAAAAATAAGTTTTTATATTAAAAACGAAGACAACAGAAAAATACTTTTTATTTTCATAATAATCTACTTATGCATAAAGATTATGAATAAAAGGATTAGAATTGTCTCCTCCAATTATAAATTATATAAATCAATATTTACATTTACATACTTTGCATTTCGGACAGAAAATTGCCCAAACATATGAAAAACCGACCGCATGTCCTCCTATACATGATTCTCATTCGGCTAGTAATAGTTTATTTTACCAAATGTCTATGATTTGTTGTAAGATCTATTGTGAGTGATTAATTTTTGGGAATTTAGCTGAGGGTAAACTTATTAATTTTAACAAATCTTCATATAATGTGATTAAAGAATTAAAATTAACATTAGAATCTATTTATAAAGATTAAAAGAATTTTACTAGTCATACAATACATGTAAAAAAGCAAAATTTAAATGCCTGATTCCATTCTTTCTGAATAAATAAAGGTAAATTTAAACTTCTGGGAACTAGGGAAATTTAATTTGAAGATAGCTTATTCAATATGTACTTGTGATATTTCATTACCTATTACATTAAAATCTTTAAATATGAACCCTTGCAATTTTTTACTACCCTTGATTTCAAGATAGATCTATTTTAATCATATTTCAGTAAATGTATAAAAACGTAATTTTCTCTGTGTAAGTTGTAATTAAGCCTTGAACTATTGACTGCGATTTATTGAACTTCGACTGCATTCTTATGACTGTATTTCTGCCGGCGACTGGAATAAGACTGCTACTTCCGGTGATTGAAATACGGCTGCTACTAACGGCGTCTGGAATACGACTACTCGTAATCAGGAAAAAGAACGAACCGATCAAATCGATATCTATCAGTTGACGTCATCAATGCATATATTAAAATTAAACAGATGGGTTAAATTTAGTAATTTGGGTCCAAAAAATCCATTTTTAGCATTTTACAATTTCGTAATATATAACATATCAAAAATATTTTCATAAAATTTGAGATAAATCGGTACGTAATCATCTTCCTAGTCATTAATCCCCTCCATATAGAAGGGGATTACCTTAACCCGTCGTTACTCGACCCTGCAAGGTTAACGCCGTTACTCGACGTTTGAACGCCGCACTCAATCTCATAATAAAAATAATTTTTAACTTAAGATTTCCCGCAAACCAAAAATGTAACACTTGCTTATCGCATTCTAAACACTTGCGTAGGCAGTTGGATGGCTGCCGGCCTCCGTAGCCGAGTGGTAGCGTCTCGGCTTTTAATCCGGAGGTACCGGGTTCGAATCCCAGTCAGGCATGGCATTTTTCACACACGCTACAATTCGTTCATCTCATCCTCTGAAGATGTAACCTAATGGTGGTTCCGGAGGTAAAAAAAAAAAAAATTGGATGGCGTTTCACGAATCTTCAGAATGTTTTCAAGTACTTTTGCAGGGTTCAGCTAGTCCTGGAAAAGTGGAGGAACAAAAAATCTTAGCGTTGTAGTATGATAATAAATGTTCTGAATTTGACCTCCAAGCGGAGTATCTTATTTGGTGTGAGGAGATAAAGTCATTAAATTTAAAATGCAATCTAGAAGCGATTGAAGTATTGGATCAGTACAATAAAGAATTTTGACGACAATCCAATAATTCGCTTTCCAATAATACATAAATTTTGTTGGAGTGGAAAGGTACGAGTATGAAGTATAAATGTGGATTAAAGTTTATATGATGAATTTATTTTTAAGTTTACTGAAATGTGAATGTAGTTTATTTAGTTTAGACTTGAGTTATACCATCAAAAAACACATCATTTTAAATTTTAAAAAAGCGAATTACATGATAATCCAACGACGTTGGTTTCGGATGTTGTTAATAAACTGCTACATAAGCTGAAGTTGTACTGTTTCATTGTTCAATGTGATTGGCGGGTATGAATTAAGGTTTCCTAAAAATCAAAATCCCGCAGATCAATTGAAGAAAACGTTGACGATTTCGATAAAAATACGATTTGTAAAAAAGTACATGAATTTTAAGTGTTGAGAAATGGTTTAGCGATGTGTTTATCTCCTCCGGAAGGTAATTCGGTTATTGTCTTAGACAACACCCTTGTTATTAATGTAAAAAGAATGAATTGCAGTCTTGTCTCCGTAAAAGAATGTTATCAAAAATGTGGTCTTGGTTGAAAAGGAATGATTTTTGAAGAGGATGAATTTAAGGTCCATTTATTACAAACGGTTTAGCGTATTAAAAATAATTTTAGTCAGTATATTATTGATGAGTTAACAAGATCCAGTGGCAGAACCGTGGTTCGATTACTTCCCTATCGCTGTATACTCAACCCGATTCAGGTAATTTGGGGATAAATTAAAAGTTACGTAGTGTCAGAAAAATACTACTTTTAAAATATCTGATGTTAAAAATTTATGCTTTAAAGCAATCGATGAAACAGACTTGCAGGAATGTGAAAACTCTATAAAACGTGTAATGATACTATTGAACCAAATTATTGGGAATTGGATAATATAATAGAAAACAAGATTGAGTCTCCCATGAATCTCTTAATAATGACAGCTCGACGGATTTCTCGCAATCAGATGAGGAAAAATAAATTGAATTTATTATTTGTTTCTTACGAGTATCATAGAAATTTAAGATATTAGTGAACTAATTCAAATAACATGTCTTAATTTATTTAAATTTATAATATATATATAATAATTAAAAATATAATAAATAGCGCGTGGTTACTAAATGATAACATAAGTAATTTTCTTTTATATCCATCAGGATTTACAAGAGATGCTTGTGTAATGGCTGCCTGAACACTCGTACGCGCAGTTTGTTTACAAGAACTCTAAATGAGTAATATCTAAAGCTAAATGAGTAAGATATCGAGTTGTTTGGCTTTGTTCTCTCTTTCTATTTAAAAGTTGTCTATCAAACTGTCAGCTCTCTTTGTCGCAGTGTTTATATCTATTTTTTTAAACAGCATTAACGATTAAATATCTACCTCACCAGGACATTGAAATAAACCCAAGATTTTTCGATTTAATTGAAAGCCATCAACAGGAATTATAAACATTACATTGTAGTCAAAAATGTTTAATTTTAATCGTTAATACTATTTAATTAATTAACATATCTGCTGTACCATTTTCGAGAAATTAATTTATTCTTTTGTATGTAATATTGTGGAAATCCCACAATATCATGATAGATCCCTTGCATATTGTTTATTTCCATTTTCTCTACTGCCGATTAAAATTTTGAACTACTGAAAGCTCCCATCTTCTTTTAGCCCACGGAGATTGTCTTGTGGTTAATTCATCATCGCAATCAGCTTATTTCGAAGTCGAGAGAGTTCTAAGGTTCAAATTAGTAAAGGCAGTTTTATACGGATTTTAATACTAGATCGTCTATACCGGTGTTCTTTGGTAGTTGGGTTTCAATTAAACGCACATCTCAGAAATGGACGAGCTGAGATTGTACAGAACTACACCTCATTTACAGTCATCCTCATTCATCCTCTGAAGTAATACTTTACGATAGTACCGGAAAATAAACATAAAAGAAACCTCCCATTTCCTTTTAAATTACCTGTAATTTTTATTCCTTTTCGGTTAGTGTTTTCAGCATCTTTTATTTAGTATTTAATCGTTTTTTTCTCATGAGATATTTCAGCTGATTAACTTTCCTACTCTGAATTTTTCTGATTAAGTTTCTATTTTCGTTTAATCTTCTCCTTATTTCGTTAAACTTTATCGGTCAAGTTTCTTATCCTACTTTCTCCTTGTTGACAGCTTTAAATATATTCTGCGTTTTTTTTCCTTTTTCTTAATGTCAATATTTTACCTCCATATAACCATTTCGCCTTATTTGGGGTTTGGGTATGTCCAGGGTTTTGTACAAGTTCTGATATACATGTTAAAAAGAGTTTAGTGTTTTGATAAAATTGTGTAGTACAAAATCATATTTACGTTTTTTAATGTCGGGTGAAAATATAATTTTTTACTAGTTTTAGTTTCTTATTATTATTACTATGACTAACGGTGAAATAATTACCTCAAATAATAATAATAATAAAATTCTTTTATTATATTTAACATAATTTGTTTAAATCTGTTGTTCGATGTTTTTTTATTGTTTGCATAGATTTAATACAATTAATTTTTTTAGCTGAGATTGATAATTTATAAAAAGAATATACATTTATACATTATATACTCATACATATACTTAGTAATTTTTATGTATTTTTACTGTCTATTCTTATTCGTATAAAATCATTTAATAAACATATTCTTGAAATCAGCTTTTAAAGCACTTGTGAGATACTTGTCTTATTATTTAAAATTTTAAATCAAGAGAAAATTTTACCCTTGCTTTACAACGAGAGTTCATTAAAAATTTTCTTCATCATAGGAGTTTAAAGTTAATGAAGTTAAAATATACCAGCATCAAAAGGCGTCGTATTGTTATAAACCCTGATAATTATCGTTAACGTTAATAATACGTTATTGTAAGCAATAAGCGTTTTTTATATACATCAATAACTGGGGATTATTAATTTAACAGATTCTAAATTACTTATAAATTAAAGTTTTGATAATTAAACTAAATATTTAATGGAGAATGAATACCTACCATCTTTATTATACGTGCATTCCTTGGATTAACGACAATTGAATTCAGACGCTAATTTTCATTAACTTTCTCTTATAAGTTAATCCTTCTTTCTCATGTTCCATTAAAACTTTTACTCTTGTGTACGTGCGATAAAAACATCACAAACCTTTAGCAACTGAGTTTAATATGTACAAAGCTTGTGCGCGTATGGATGCTTAAATACGAAAGTATTTACTGAACTCGTTCATCAAGCATTTCATAAAGAGGAATCTCTCCACTATAACGTATATTTACTGCTTAGTAATGTCAGTTTTAAAGCATCATAAAAATTATGCGATGAAAATAGTAAAAATTTTAAACGAGTGCAAAATTAACTTTTTACTGTTAAAATAATATTACTCAAACACTTCATCACTTACACTTAATCAAGGATCATATCATTTGATAAATATTCTAACCTGCTTATTAAATTAATTCTTCACATAATAAATAAGGAAAATAACAACAATAATAATAATACTTCAGTTTCTTTTACTATTGTACTTTAATGACTTAATACTATAATTATTTACATAGACCGTAATTAATAAGAATTATTTGTTTGTGTTCAATATTCTGCTGGTTTGCACTCTCCTAGCAGATTCAATGGCCGGATGTCATAGACATACAGTATTGAGTCCAACAAATGCGGTTTGTGGTTTGAGGTACTTGAATCGTGTCGGCATTCATTATTCATCCATGTTGGATGGTTTCAATTACATTAAAAGTTTGCAGATTCAGATTTTAAATTTTCAGCCTATATTAAATCGCGCATAAACAATATTTTTTTTTTTTTTTTTTTTTTTTTTTTAACCTCCGGAACCATGTAGCGATGTAAATAATGCCATGTCTGACCGGGATTCGAACCCGGGACTTCCGGATGAAAGGTCGAGACGCTTAAAACAATATCGTGCGGGTAATAAAAAAACTAAATCGCAAACCAAGTATTTGTTTGTATTGAATTTTAAGTTGATTTTGTTACGTATTACATATGAGAAGTATTCACGTGTTCCTGCAAATTCACCTTTGTTATCGAGGCTGCATTCCTACATGCGATAGCGAAAGTGTATCAGTCAGGCATACATCTGTGTAGTACGCACGCAGTACGCAGCGAGCACTGCATTATCATCAGCCGTGACCGTGTAACGAAGTCAGCTACTTCTTATCAGTACTTTACTTGCGTAAACAATCCTTGCCTAAACATAATTTGTTCACCCCGATTATATAAGTATAATCATTCCAATTACTATTAAATAAAAGTGTTTATTTTGATGACTTAATCTTTAGGCTTATTTGCCAGTATATGTCTGCCTTTAATGAAGCTTATTACAACTTGATATTTCAAGCAATAATATAATAACATTATTGCACATTGATGTGTCTGAATCTTTAAAATTATTTTATTGTTTACTTGTTTTGTTTCTGTGTTTTCATACCCAACAATGTTATTAATTTGTTAAGTTATAATCATGCTTTACCATGTACATTACCTACGTAAGCAGTCATACTATCATTATAGGATTTAATTAAGTCATAGTTATTTTATGTTTGTTTTGCTATTACAACTATTATGGAGTATGAAAACTTAATTTAAAAAAGAGGCATAATAAAAGGGTGCATAACTAAAGCACAAACTTTCATCAAAAACTTTAATGAAAAATCAGATTATGATCTATTTATTATAAAATTCAATAAGCTTTTGGAATATGAAAAAGCATTTTTTGAAGTCCAGTCACAAATAGAACTCAAATCAGAAGATGTTGCTAAAGTCTTAGAAGATACAGAACTTTATGATAATATTTTTTATGAACTCAAATTAAAGCACAAAAAAATTAGAAAAGGTTTTTACGAGTTCAGATGTCATAGATGTTAGTATTAAAAGTAATTAACTGATTCAAACTTCTTTAAAACCTATTGAAATTGAGCCTTTACATGGAGATTACAGAGCTTTGCAAAATTCTTTGATCTTTTTAACTGTGTAGTTCATAATCATAAAGATTTGTATGATGTTTAAAGATTTTACTAGCTTACCAATTTTCTAAGGGGTAATGCACTTGATGTAATAGATAACTTCTCTATAACATCTGAAAACTATTCCACAGCATTAAAATTGCTAGTCGCGTTATGATAACAAAAGACTTATTGCATCCAAGCATGGCACAGAAATTTTTAACTTTAAGCTTTAAAAAAAGAAAATGCTGAAAGTTCGTCAAAATTCATTGATCAGATCAATGCCAATATTAAAAAATTTTAATACTTTAAAAGATTTTTAAAAATGCTTTAAAAAATTTTAATACTAATCATTAGAATTCATAATTACACAATTAATTACACAAAACTTGAATTATAATACACTGAAGGAGTGGGGAAAAAACTTTAAAGGATAAAGAATTCCCAAATTTAGAGTAGCTTATCTCTTTTTTGGAATGTAAACACAGATTACTTGAATCCATTGATACTGTTCATGCTGAATGTCATACTTCAAGTGTTCTATGTGGATGCTAATGCTAGGAAGTTCGATTTTTCCAAATTTAATGGTAAAAGTCATCACAAAACTTCATTCCATGTAAATACATCCAATAAAGTCATGTGTGTTTCATGTAAAAATGATAATCATTCATTGCATCAGTGTGATAAATATCTAAAATTCAATATTAATCAAAGGAAAACATTTATATTTCAAGAAAAATTGTGTTTTAATTGTTTAAGTAAACAACTTACTGTAAAAGAGTGGTCTAACAGTCACTAATGTAAAACAAGCTCACTGAAGCATCATACTTTTATTATTTTGACAAAACACTACAAGATGCAGAGAATAAATCTTCCAAGCCAAGTCAAGTTTCCCTTATTAATAGTTCTTATTGTAGTTTAAAATCTGATTACTAGCTACTGATATAGTTAATTTTAAAGATAAAAAAGGTAATTTTATTCAAGCCTTACTATATTTTACTTGATTCTGCTTTGATGATTTCTTTTTGTACAAATAGTTTAGCCACTAAACTTGGGCTTAAAACTTAACGACATCTAATGTCAATATCAGGTATTTCTAATGTAACTTCTCAATCTAATTTAAGTGTTAATTTTAATATAAACTCTATATATGAAAATTTTAATTTTACTTTAAGATGTCATTTACTGATATCAATAACAGGTCTATTGCCTAGTGAATTCCTAGATATAGCCGAATGGCAAATTCCTTCACTACTGTTTTTAGCCAATGAAAATGTCTATGTCCCTAATGAAATTGATATTTTAATTAGAGCTCAATATTATTTATCTTTATTAAAACCGACTCAGTTAACTCGCAATTCAAATCATACTATTCTACAAGAAACCTGGTTTCATTATCTCTGGTCAAATACCTATTAACCATAGCACCATTAAATTTGATTCAATTTCACTTTTTGTCAGTAACAAGCAACTTTCTTATTTTTGAAAATCTGAAGAATTGGAAAACATACACAAGCTAAGGAAGAATCCTTTTGCGAAAAACATTTTATTGTGCATATCTTTCATAATGAGCCAAGGCAGATTTTTTGTGTCTCTTCCTCACAAGAAAAATATTTCTCTAGGACACTCATACCTTAGTGCTATGCTGTGTTTCAAATTATTAGAATGTAGATGACAGAAAAACACAAACTCAAACAAGCTTATTTTAATTTTATGAAAGAATATTATGAACTGGAACATATGTCTTTTCCAATAATACGTTTCCACAACCAGTAGTTTCCACTAATACGTTGTGAAAAACCATCTGAAACATTTTACTTACCTCATCATGGTGTAATCCGAGAATCTTCCACCACCACTAAGACTGGAGTAGTGTTTGATGGTAGTGCAAAAACATCAAATAGTCTATCGCTCAATTCTGTTTTTGCTACTGGCCCTGCAGTGCAGCAGAATTTATTTTCAATTATACTTAGATTCAGAACTCATTAATGTGTCATGTCAGGAAATATTCCGAAAATGTATCATCAGACCCGCATTAATTCACAAGATTACTCATTGCAAAGAATTTTTTGGTGTAATAATCAAAATTCCTCAATCATTCCTTACAATTTACAAACTGTTACGTATGATTTAGCTCCTTCAAGTTTTTTAGCTACAATATGACTAGTGCAAATTTCTAATCAAAATCAAATAAATTATTCTGAAGCTTGCCAATCAATAAAACAAGATTTTTACATTGATGATCTACTCACAGGTTGTGAAAAGTGTTGATCAGTTAAAGGAATTGTATAATTATATTTTGTTTCTACTTAACCAATATGGATTTTCACTACATAAATGCCATTCAAATGTTCCTGATACATTTGATAATTTTGATTCTCTAATTGCATAGTACAAGAATGAACATGTCAAAGCCCTTAGATTATCTAGGGACCCTCATACTGATAATTTCATTTATCACTTTTTTTTATGTTATATGGAGATTGACTGCTATGGTCATTAGTCCTCGTCACATTCTTTTAAAATCAATCATTAATCACCGTAAAGCTCATCATATCTTAGGGTGTAAAAGGACCTAAGATTTCTTTAAAAAGAACACAAAAACACAAACACAATGCGCTACAAACATAAACAATGAACAAGAACACTTACAGGGTGTAAAGAGCCGTGATATTTAAAAGAAAATAATGTAACAAAAAATGAAAAAAAAAAAAAAATTAACAATATCAAATTATTATGTTTCAAAATCTATAAACTCGACTTTGATTTTAGTTAGAGCTTTGTATGTTATAGGCTAGTTAAGAGTCCACTGGCGTGAAAAAAGCAACTATTTTTCCTTCGTTTGCATTCTCCAAATCAGCAGCAATTCTATTTATTAAGCCGAACCTCTTTCTGAGGTCGTCATATATGGTACAATCTTCCACTAGATGCTTGACTGTAAGTG
>JAAAKQ030051876.1:0-16232 GCA_010016005.3 Zanna intricata | reverse complement strand
TGGTTTGTTCATATGAACTCAGGAGAGCTAGATCTGAAAGGATGAAAAAATACTGGGAAAAAATCAAGAAGAAAAATAAAAAGAAAAGACAGACCAAAACTGGCTAAAGTGGTCCAATGTGTCCTCAAAATCATAAAAAAGTGCTTTTTTTACGTCTTTCACACTTCGTGCTAATAAAACCAGATTACTTTTTTTGTAATGTATCGCACAAGAAAACGCTTTGTATATTTTTTCGCAAGAATTTCTCACAATACTTATAATGTTTAATGTTAATAATGTATGTAAATTAATTACATATGATACGGCATATTTGTCACGGTTAAAATTTTTTTTTTTACATCTCAACAACTATATGAGGATCGCTAGATCGTAATACTGCGGGTTATAAATCTGAACATTATTAGTGATGTTGGGTCTTCTTCGTAAAAGTTATTGGAACTAGAGGTTTCCCGGATGTTGCTCTGAACTGTTAGTCGGTGAAAAATAATGGTTGCGTCAAAAAAATAAAAAAATAAAAAAAATAGGGTTCGTTTTGCTATTGGAAAACTTAACGTAAAAGTGATTTATTAACAACCATAAAGAGATCTCCGTATCGAAATTAACTTAAGAGAATTTTTTTTATGCTATTCAAATTCAGTTTTATTAATTTTTTTACTTGGCATATTAACCAGTTTTCGTTTAAAATTTCAAGGATTTTGTTGTAAAGGACTGTTTTAATATGTAATTATTTAATTTAATAACGCTTGTATTTCAGTGATTATAAGCTGAAAGTTCTGTAAAGTTTAAAACAATGTTACTATTAGGCTGCATAATATAAAATTGTTTTGTGTGGTGTATGTATGTGTGTGTATATATATATATATATATATTTTATGAATGAAATTCATTGAAGCTACTTGTTAAAGATTATCTTTTGTTTACTTTTTCAAATTTGTATTTCCGATCTTCATGGAAACGGAGATGGCGGTAATTTGAGAAGTGAAGGCTACAAAAAAATTATTCAGTTCAGAGACTTTAAAACGTCAATAAATCCAAATCTGGGACCTTATTATTATAGAAAACTTGGAATGTATTAATTTTAATAAAATTTCATACATTAAAATAAAATAAAGTAAAATTGTTTTCTGAGGATCTGTACTTCACATTCTCCTCCACGAAGTAGAAGAAATATTCCCCACTTGCTTACATCATATTAGTTATGGAAAGGAGTGTGGATGGGGGTTTATTCAGAATGTGAGCAGCTTTTAAACTATTTTAGGTTGATCAGCTTAAATTTTGTGCAGCAATAATTTTGTTGTGCAATGAGTAAAAAGCAATTTTACTTTTCCTTTAGAAACGGAAACAGCAACGGAAAGAACTTCTCAACAACGGGCTCTGTGTAAAAAGAAAAAACCCATTTTCACTCCAAAAGTTACGTGATGTGAGGATGCATCAAATTTAAATTAAAAATCGTTTAACCAAATCTTCAGTAGTAGTTAAAAATAATACAAACTGTATTTTCATTAATATATTCATTAGGGTGAAATAAAAATATATCGATTCCGCCTAAAATGTATAACAGATAGTTAACGACAAATTTTTAACAGTACAAAGAAATTGTTTGAAATGTTATTAATATTGTATCTTACTATTTTTTTTTCGTTTATGTTTTTCTTAAAAAAATTTTAAAAACTAACCCTGATAATTTTTTTTAGAATATGTACATAATTTTTCAGATATTGACGTGAAATTGCATGTTAACTTTATTTATATATCTTTAAACGATAAGACCATAAAGATCTACTTAAAATTTTTATATCGATTTATGTGTGAATCGATTATTGAATAAAAATTGTACGATAAAAGATTTTTTCTTGTTATATGAATTAATAGTGTATATATTTATATCCCATATTTCTAAACATATTGAAAAAACCGAAGTGTAGAATTTAAGTTAATCGACCGATTTCAATTCTATATCAACTGATTATAACTTTTTAGTATCAATAACCATTTAATTTGTTTTAATTTTATATGTATATTTAAATCGGACTGGAATTCGATTTAAATAGTTAAAATATCCGTAAGTCCGTTTAAATATCCGTAAATATTCTAAGAATCCGTTTAAATAATCCGTAGCTAAAATATTCAGTGAAATGATGGTAAATATTAACTTTATAACATTAATTTTCGGAATTAGATGTAGGTTTTAACTACTTTTTTGGAATTTGCTCCCCAAAATTTTCAATTTTTTTCTTCACAAATCTGTATAAATATTCTCAAAATGTACTTCTACACTGAAATTGAGCTGGAAAAACACTTCAAAAAAAAAATTATTGAAAATTTTATGGTATTTTTGCTTTTTTTCCAAAAAAATCACGTTTCTCCATCATAATTTTGCGTGGTAATGTTATTGCATAATATTTAAATGAATTAAAGCAAAAAAAAGTGAAAAATTTTGGGAGGCAAATTCCAAAAAAGGACCTACTGAAGAAGAACAACATACTGAAGAATTCTTAAGTAATTTTCTAGCAGAAGAGGAGGGGTGTTTTTTAGTGGTAGATTACAGGAAGGAGTCGATTGAGATGTAAATTATTTTGTTTAACGTTAGTATGAATGAACGTAAAAGTTTTCAAAAATGTTTTAAATTTTATTTTCTATTGTCGGTGTATTTGTCGAATTATACATATTTAATTTTCTTTTATTAATATATTACAGCTTAAAAGTACGCTTTAGATTTCTGATTATTTTTTAACGTCATGTATTGCGTAGCACTATTCACACATGTACTAGCGTATATTGCATCATACATTAAAATTATTAATGTCGATCGAATGAAGTATGACTGTACGCGTAGGTCTCGAGGAAGGAAGATCGTTAGATACTGTTGATCGAGTTGCGGTCTGGTTAGAAATCGCGGTGATGTACGGTAAACAGTGTCGGTGTTAGTTGCGGTATCGAACGAACGAATTCTTTTTGTTGTAACCGTTATCGTAGTACACTCGTTCGCTTTGCGTGTCTTGTTCACTAGCAAAATGGTAGGGCGTCAGTTGATTATTCTGAAATATGTATCGACAATTTCCTTGACTGCAAGTCAGCTACCCTTCGTCTTTTCTGTATTACCAGTGAACAACTCGTTCGTCTCGTAACCTGTCTTTATGTGACTACGGAAATAGAACGGTACAAATGTACTCCTTGTAAGCCTGCCTTCCGTCGGTTAATATTAATATTATATTGGTTAATAGAAATAATAAATCTGAAAACATGCACGTTATATGTATTGGAAACTTTTGATTTTTTGTTTGAAACTTCTTAATCGTTATTATTTTATTTCTCAGAATTATATGAGAGTAAGTGGATTAATTTGTTTGGTTTTATTCTTAAGTAGTTATGTTACCGTGACTTTACCGTAATAAATTGTTTACCGATAGTTAAAAATGCTGATTATGTCGGTAGAATTTATCTTTCAGTCCTACTCGTTAACGTTTCATTATTCTTTAACATATTTTATCTAGGAGTTTAGGTTATTACAATATTTAATGTCTTTAGACCGGTTTTTTCATTTATAATAAAGCGTGTATCGGTTTAGGTCCTCGTATTCAGCGGATGTTAGCACAAATAAACTCCTATTAACACGGTCCGTTTGCGGTCCCTGTGAAGAACTATTTTGATAGAACGTGTGAACTCATATGAATCAGAAAATTAATATTTCTTTTTCTAATCTGGTTATGAAAAACAAACATTTATAGTCCTTTTCAGATTTATTTATCGTTTAATTCGTTAATACAACTCATTCATTCACTTGACAACATTTTTATTTTCGTTGGTGTAGACAGGTGGAATTTTACGAATATTGTTCGGCCAGATGTCATCCTAGACACTAGATCACTAGATCTGTTAGTATGGTAAGTTTAAAAATAAGTACATAGAAATAATGCTTCAAAAAACACCTAAAAAGCAAAAATTAATACCTTCTCAGTTCTTTTAATTTCTACTTTTTGAAATCAGGCAAAATCTATAATTTACTAACTTTTTAATTTCTTATTTTAATTTTAAAATTGATGAAGATTTAAAACAATATTAGCTTATTTTTAAGCGTTTTATTTTTGAAATTATATCATATAGTTTTCATTCTAAGGTTTAGAAACTATAGTAATTAAAAGAGCCTCTGAATAATGTTTTTCCCTTTCGGATGAAACTACAAACTAACATAAGTGGGATTTTGAGTATTTTACGTTAATTACCATTTTACATAGCTTGTTACCTTTTTTTTTCATTCTGCAAAGGAGATTCAGACTGAATATCTATTCGTGTATGTGGTTGTTTTTTTTTTGTTTTTTTTTTACATTTTATTAGCTTTTTACTTATGCAAATTGTTTTAGGTGTTATAGATAAAATCAGATTTTAACCAAATTCATCCCCGAAAATAAAAAAAAAAATAATTAGAATCTAGTGTGAATTTTTTTTTTATTTTTTACTTTAGTTCCTCCTCCCATCAGTTCGTGAAAATATTTATTTGTACGTGTTCAATTTCCAATTATTTCTTTATCATTAACCTGGAGGTTATGTTTCCTAAGGGAAAGGGGACTAATTATTACAACAAACTCTGCATCTACAACACATGGCCAGTGTCGCCTTGTTATTGCATGAACAGCCTTAAGCTTAACTTTTCTAAGGCTAAATAATTTTACTTTGCTAGTAGCTATAGTGAATTTATCGAAGGTGCATTTAAAAAAAAAAGGTTTTGTAATGAAAAATTCACTGATGAACAAAAGCGAATACTGACGTTTTGTCGTCTATATTTACATGAAAGATAATGAATGAAATTTTAAATTAAAAAAAAACCAATAAACTAGTCGCGGGATTGGCCAACAGAAGAGAAAACTTAAAACAATAAATACCGATCATTGGTTAATAATTATATTTGATTCTATTGTTAATTCTAATGTAAAAGACTTAATAGACTAATTAAGAAATCTATTTATAATATAGTGTAATGGTTAATTAAATAATTTGATAATAAAAATTAAATCGGTTTTAAAATTAATTTTATATAAACAACTTAATAAACACTTCAATACGTATAGGTATACACAACCATATCTACAAAGCAACCCGCTTCAGATAACTGTAACTGTATAGTGTATTACTGTACTATAGTGTTCTGTACTGTATTAATGTATACGTATATGTGTACTGATAAATAGAAAGAGAGAGAAAGAAAGATAAGTGGAATCGCCTTTCTCTATTGTTTATTGATATAAACGTATATGCGCATACGCGTAAGTATATAGAAAGAGAGTGAATGAAAAAAAGAGAAGCATATCGGGAATCACCGACGGATCATCGATGTTGTTTCTCCCACCTCTCATTCTATATATATTATACGCATATATATATATATATATATATATATATAAATAAATTCTCGCTCCATATCTTTCTGTCACATATATATGATTAGCGTCTCGTGACCATTTTTGACTACGAGTCAGCTATTTTTTCTCCGTGCAGAAATCTATCACTACAGTGTCCGGCACAACGCACCAAAAAAAGTTTGCACTTCAAAAAATTTCCTTCCCCTAGGATCTTTTTATTTGCTGTGATGTCCCTTCGTGCTAAAATCTTAGTTGCAATATATTTTGTTTGAATTTAGCGCCCATTCTTCTTTATTTGTCAAAAATAATTTAATTCACAACAATCAATATCAGTACGTAAGCTTGTACGATATAAGAATTTTTGTATTAAGGTTTTGAAAACAACATGTGAGACGGAAGGAATATATTATCGTTTCGATTCATATGATATTCTGAAAGTTTCCATACACGTAGTGCATCTTTATTGAGGCGGGGCTCGTAGAGAGCTGCTTCCCTTGCTCTTGTACCTGTAGCTTGTTTCATTGTTTGAGTGATTGCTAAGAAGAGCCCTGCAATAGAATGGTGGTTGAAAGAAATATATAGGATCCGACAGTATTTAAATAGTCTTTTTCGCCCGTATTTTTTTCCTAACAAAAATGATTCCCCTTAAACATTTATATAATATCTATTTTAACCTACAAATTTGTAAAACTTTGGTTTTTTTTGTTTGTTTTTCGGTGAGGTATTATTAAGGCTTAGTAATCAGTTTTTATCGTAGCGATAGACTAGTTTTCCAAACTTCAAAAATGACAATCATTAGATGTATAGAATCCTTTTATATCTATTTACTTTGTTGAGCAGAAGCGGTCCATATATGATGTTCAGTACATAGACAGTCGTCGTGATGGAATAGAATAAAGGTGTTACTTATAGGGGATCCGCTGTATTTTCGTGGAACCTGCATACTTATAGGCAGCAATATATTCAGCTTACTGAAGAAGGCAGCGGAAATCCTTTGCACTTTTTCTTTACTTTATTAGCGTATCGAATGATTATTATTTTTGAATATTATTATGTAATTTTCTGAATGCCTTATGTCTCATGACCGATCATCTAAGTTTACCTATGTTCATTATTCAAGATAGGTTTGATTTATTTTGATAGGTCAATCGTTCTATATGTTTTACTGTTGAAAAAATCAATCTCGGATATTTTTCATGTTATTTTTGCTTTAATAAAGAATAACTTAATATATAAGGAAATTCTCGAGAAAGAATGTAATTTACTTTTATTTTATATTGGGGGAGGGGGGGGGATTGTAAAATTGTAAGCTTAATAAAAATGCCGAAATATTTGAGCAACTGGTGATTGTTGCAGAACTATTTTTAAAAATAGGAAATCTAATAACTAAAATAGAGAACGCTAGCAGAATGTGATTACTAATGTATGACCTAATTATTTACCTGATATTACCAAAGCTTATCTGTCATGGTTTGGTTAAGATACTAAATTTTCCGTTCTTTTTTATTAATTGGCTAAAAACAAGTTTGGCTTTACAGTAAGCTGTTTAGATAACATAATCTTTTTCGTAATTGGAAAAAAATTTATAACTTTAGTAATGAATAAATTTTTTTATCTTTTACATCTAGAATGTACGTTTTTCTATTAATTATGTTTTTTCTTTTCGATAAATGCTTTCATAAAGGTTTTTTTTAGCCTGTACATTCTGTTTATTTATTTTGTGTATATTACAAAGAAGGTTTGTAGGCTAAGTAATAAAAGAGGATGTTTGTTTTAGTTGAAAAAATTTATTACATTTGCGAGTCAATCCTAATCTCAGTATTGTTTTTTGTAATGTTTCAGGTGTGGCAGGTGGAAGAAAGGTGCGTGTTGGTGGTAATAATGGATGGAACAGGCGATTGGTACGTAAAATGTTCAGTAACTTTTATTTTTATTCCTATATCTCAATATTTAAACAAATTTATGTTACATATTTAAATTTTTAGATTTGTACATACTTATTTTATATCCTTTGAACTACGATTATTTCGTCTAGCTAAAAGCATACGATTATAAAATTCATAATTTTTACCAAATTTGAATCTTCATCGGTTTTCCGAAACATTTTATTGAAATTCTTGTTTATTTGTGCTCCAAAAAACATTGTCATTGATATCTCAAAAATAATGCCTTTCTTTAACGACTTTATTTTAAAACTTGTTTTATCGCTAAGTACCAGCTACGTCTTCAAACATTCGTTTACCTTACCCAATCCTTAACCAATTCTAATTTGTTTTTGATAGCTCTTAATTCCCGCAGCTTAAAATGCTATATTTTCCAAGCGACTTTGTATGTCGTCATGTTATTTGCGATCGATCTATTTTAATTCCCCTACTAATCATTTAACTAGGCGTTGCATATTACTCGTATGTGCCGTATAAAAGCATATAATATTCATCATCCTTCGTTTTCAGCAAAAATCTTTGACCATCCTTTTAATTTTGTAAGTGTAGGATAAATATTTAACAGGAGACTGTGATGACAGAGCCAGTCTTTATCATAGTAGTTTTATTTTAAATAATATTTCTTAAGTATTGTACAAAACTCCTCTAGTATTGAAGATTCTCATAACTTACCATATTTTTGACATGATAGCTGATGTATACTGAAGATTTGTAGAAAATTAATGTTCAGCCTTAGAGCTATCCTGTTCTTCCAAATTGCTAATCTTAAGATTTAATTTTGAATTTAAGATTGTTGCCGTAGAAGTTCTAATTGTCGAACTTATTAAACCAAAATAATTAGAGCATTCAACCTTTTCCTTGTTTTTATATATTTTGATAACAGAAAACCCTTTTTAAAATTATTATCCCATTTTTGGTTATGTATAAATTGAACAATTTTGCCTGTTGCTCGATTCGAAAATCATTTGAGTTTTGTTTTATAATCTCTTATCTTTATTTCTACGAGACAGGTTTCCCATTAACAGAAGTCTTTACAGTTTTCCGAACTTCGTCCGGCTTTATAGCCTCCACATGTTATTTTTGCACTTCAAATTTGTGTTAATATTCTATACGTTCTCTCTAAAAATTAGCTTATTCTAGTATACCACTAAGCTTATTAATTTTTTTTAAGTTCGGGGTCTTTCTCAGATCTTTTTCTTAGATTTTTTACAACTTTCTATATCTCTTCCAAAAGCATTGTCATTAAGACTGTTACATAGACCGGTATAGTATTTACAATATTTAACATTTCGTATTCTCGGCTACTTTTCAACTGCTATAAATTGAAATATATTAAAAAATTATTTTCTGCATAGAAGATATTAAGTACGGGACCTTGTCTTTTTGCATAATATCTTTTCCAACTTTAAAGCAAATTTATTAAAGTATTATCTCGTTTTTATATTTTCCTTGTAATTAATTACCGATTTGTTATTTTATATTGCCCCGTATGCTCTTTACATACATACATACATACATACATACATCATATATATATTTATATATATCTCGATGTTGTAGAAAGTGTTGTAAAACCTAATTTTTTCCACAATCGTTTAGCTTACGCTATACAGTTATAAAGGATTATTTGCTTTTCAGAAGTTTGAAAATAGTTTTTCAAGAAATTTTGTTTATACACTTAAAATGTTACGGCAGCGATACTATGACGTAGGTCCACATACTTTATGACACGGCTGACCTAGCATAATACCGTCTCTTGAGTGCTTACTTGAAATATTATGTTGATCTGTGGCACAGGAATAGCTCTGACTAACTCGCCGGTCTCCGTGGTGGCGCGAGTGGTAGCGTCTCGGCATTTCATCTGGAGGTCCGTCCCGGGTTCGAATCCCGGTCAGGCATGGCATTTTTTCACTAAAAATTCATGTTACAATTCATTCATCTCATCCTCTGAAGTTATACCTGAACGGTGGTTCCGGAGATTTAAAAAAAAATTTTTAAAATCGACTACATTTTCGTTTTAAATTGTATTATCATTTCCTCCAGTAGGTGGACAGCACTTTGCTTACAATGGAATATCCCAGTATTATAAAATGGTATATTAATATGGTTTTTTAACTATAATAATAATAATAATAAGTAATAGTTTATTTTAATTCGGTTTTCCTTAAATTTCGTATCGCTTCTGACATTTGGTTGTATCGGAAGTTAAGACTCTTTTACTTTTGTAAGTTTACTGTCCCAATTTTGAGTCAAAAAGTGTGTTTAATCAGTTTGAAAAACAAATTAAATGAAGTGTAATGCTGTTTATTCGTCTACTTTTTTCGTGATTTACTATTACCAGGCTCTCTTTTTCTGTTTAGTCTTCGGAATTACCGTAAGGTATTAGAAATCTCGACTTCGAAATCAACAGATTTGAGATGTTGCGTTAACCACTTCTCCACCAAGCTCAGGTATGTCAGTAAAACTGACCTGCTACAAAAATTGTTTCGAGTTTTTTTTTATTTTTTATGATTTGTTCTGTTTAGAAGTAGTCCTATTTTTTCTGCGAAATTAAATTTTATTCAATCAAAATAAATCTCCCATTTTTTTTTTTTTTTTAATCAACTTCCCCTTGATTAATATTAAAATAAATTTTAAAAAACCCTTATTTTTCAACTAAAGCTAACTTTTTCAATTGAAGGTTAGCGCCGGCCTAATTATAGAATATTTTTTGAGTTTATGATTAACTTCCAATTTTTTTGGTGACAGTAAGATACAATACCAGTTAATGAATAGGTGTAATGTACGTATGTTATTATGTTTCTTGATTCTATTAAAAAAATAATAAATTTGCTTACTTATGTTCTATATTTTAAGATTCTGCCCGAAAAGTTATTACGTTAAGACATTTTTAGAATAATTTATGTTTTTCTCATATAGAATTACGATATATCTATGAAGATATTTAAGTTTACATTTTTTCTCGTTTTCAAATGACCGTAATGTTAGAGTGTATGCAACTAAACTCCTGTTCGCCTCCCTTATGCTAGTCAGGTCAATCAACCCTGTTTAGTCGGACCTGGTTTTCCTAAGAGAAAATATTTATTCCATCGCTTCTAAAACGCACCCTAGTCAGGTAGGGTTGAATGCAGCAGCCCCGCCTGACGGGGCCTCACGTCCCCGTATCTTCTGCTTCTTCTCCTCTTATCATCATCGTCATCGATGTCATCGTTACATTGCACATCAGTGCTCCTATCCCTTGTTATGTACGCTCCCTGTAACACAATAATTGACATCATCAGATTAGCGCAGTAAACTCACACGAGTTACGTACCTATCTCATATTCCCCTGTAGCACTTAAACAGAAACACTTGCACACGCGCTCAAACACACACACACACACACGCACGCACAAGCGCGCGCCAGTGCACGTGTAACCATGTAGATGCTCATAAACGTGATCAATTCGCTTAATATAATAATGTAATACGGTAAAAGATGATCTAGTTACTGTGTTCTAGGCTACTTAAATTCACTTAACTGCCTTGAATTTGCTATCCGATGATAGTGTAACTATTATGCGGTAATTGCATTCAATTTATATTAATTTGAGATCAGTTGAACTGCTTTTTTATTTCACCTTATGACTCTTTAACTTAGCGGGTAATTTGAGAGGAGTGTTGACGTTCTTATACTATGTTAAATATTGTTGTTATTATTGCCATTTGACTTTTTAAATAGATATACTGAGATTTATTTATAAGATATAAAATTGCTCTTCTCTGTTTAGTATCTCATAGCCTCAACGACTGACAGATAAATCACATTTAAACTTAAACAGTGGTTCGTTGACACTATTTTGTGATCGCATTGAATTGCCAAAATTATTTAAACTTTACGAAGTATGAAACGCCTATGTAAGTATAATAATAGCCAATACTGTGGGCTTTTTTTTTTATTGTACAGCATAGAAGTATACTTCAAGGTGTTCTGTAAATTAAATGCCGTTATCAGAACGGATAGAGACATATAACAGACACAAGTCATTCACGAAAGTACCATTCCCAGTAAAAATTGTATGTCGGGCGTAATAGAGATAATGAAGTGGTTGTTTATTCCTTTTTCACTGAGCCGAATGCGTCTATAGAGTTTGTCCATAAGTATAATCGAGCCACCTAAAGATAAGTATAATTTCACGTTCCACGGGTTACCCTTATCAGCCAACCACAGGAACTGGCTGTTCCTACTAAAGGCAGTTACTTTTATCCGGATTTGAATACTAAATCGCGGATACCGGTGTTCTTTGGTGGTTGAGTTTCAATTAACCAAACATCTCTGGAATGATGGACCTGATACTTTACAAGAATACACTTCATTTACATTCATACAATCATCCTCATTCATCCTCTAAAGTAATATCTTACGGTGATTCCGGAGGCTAAACAGAAAAGAAAGTTTCTGTTATTTTTTGTCTTCAGTCATTTGACTGGATTGATGCAGCGCTCCAAGATTCCCTATCTAGTGCCAGTTGTTTCAATTCGGTATATTTCCTACATCCTATATCTCTAACAATTTGTTTTACATATTCCAAACGTTCCCTGCCTGCACAATTTTTCCCATCTACCTGTCCTTCCAATATCAAAACGACTATTCCAGGATGCCTTAATATGTGGCCTGTAAATAAGTACCCTTCTTTTAACTATATTTTTCCAAATGCTTCTTTTTTCATCGATTGCAACACCTCTTCATTTATTACTTCATCCACCCATCTGATTTTCAACATTCTCTTTTAACGCCACATTTCAAAAGTTTCTAATCTTATATTCTCTGGTATTCCGATTGTCCAAGTTTCACTTTCATTTAAAAATAAATGCGCTCCAAACGTATATTTTCAGAAATGTTCTCCTGATAAGTTTATAACTCCTAATAGTCTATTATCTAGCGAATATACCGAATAGGCTAAAAGTCAGCTTTCCTGATAACTAATAAGAGAAAAAAAATAGAGTTAAACAAATAGAATATTTTTATTATCAATTTAAAACACATTAGAAAAAAATGTTCTAAGTGCCTTCATTCTGCTCTTATGCTTTCGTGATCGCATTCAACCTCTGAATTACAAATATTTTCCTATAAGGTTTTGTCCCGATTTATGAAATAAGCGTTTGTCCGCATTTAAAAAATAAATTTCATTCCACAACTTGTAAAGGCTCAAGTCATTTGAAGAAAATATTACGCCTTTGACGATTCCCAAAAACGAAAAACAACAAGGCTCAACATCGGCTGTTTAATTCTTCCTCGACATTCTGTACGTTCATAGTCAGGAAAACGTTCACGATTGGCCCCGGTTTTTTTAAGTTCATGTTAAACATTTTAATCTATTTATTAAGAAAAAAAATAGTCTGAATTAAAATTAAATTAGAATCGCTGCTTTTCATTTCAATTGTGTTTTTGTTTGAAGAAGCATAGAACAATTTGAATCGCATTATGATTATACGTTATTTCAATTTCAACAGCATCAACGAGTTATTAGCAATATGGATTTTTCGTTGCCCTTCAAAATACTATTTATTTAAACTTTTCTAGATGGGTATGTTCTGTTACGTACTGTCTTTAATTTGCGACTTAGGATTACAAATATTATTTTACGGCGAATAAAGACCGATTGGGTCCGAAGTTCAGAGTTCTAAAGTTCAAATCCTAGTAAAGATACTTCTATACGGATTTGAATACTAGATCGTGGATACTAATGTTCTTTGGTGGTCGGGTTTTAATTAACCACCAACTAAGATTTGAACCTTAGTAAAGATAGTTATTTTTATACGGATTTGAATACTAGATCGTGGATACCGGTGTTTGGTGGTTGGGTTTCAATTAACCACACTTCTCAGGAGTGGTCGACCTGAGACTGTACAGGACAGCACTTCATTCGGATTTATACATATCATTCTCATTCATCCTCTGAAGTAATACCTTACGGTAGTTCCGGAGGCTAAACAGAAAAAGTAATATGGTCCCTTCACCCGATGCGTTTAATTTATGAATATAGATTTTAATTTCTCTTTGTAGGGTTTAATATTTATTACGAAGATTTTTTAAAAGTTACTATATTGTATAGCAAAATTAAACTACTTTTCATTAAAAAATAATTAAGTAATTGTACCTAAAATTTAACGTAACAATTTGGTAACTTTCTTTCAATTTACGAAGCGATTAAGTGGCTTTCATTATTAATACTATTTTTAGTTCGATTAGTTTTTATATTTTTCTATAAATACATTTAAAAGCCTGTTTGTTTATATTGTTAGTTTTATAAATCAGTTATTACCGGTAAGCACTATATTCTATAGTAAGCTAGGTCGTGTTTGTTTGTTTATTATTTAATTTCTTTTTATGTCGGTGCGAAATGTCTAATTTTCTTGTCTCCAAAGGTTATTTATGTTTGTTATTTTAATGCGCTTTGTTATTTTTACTGATATTGCAGTTCTGAAATAGTTACAAAGAAGGTGGGAGTTTGTTGCGTGCGTTACATATTTTACACGCTATCGTCCCCCCCCTTCCAGTTTTTTCATAATATGTTATTATTATTATACGGTATTCTACAGGTAAACAGAAGTTGCGGTCGTGTGACACAGCCGAGGTAGATACGGTTTATTTCTTTATCCCGGCGACCGTTGTTCTCAACCAGATGACCTCTAGATTATTAGATGCTGATAACAGAATATTACGTCGAAACACTTCACCCACCGTTTACCGCTTTATAAAAAAAGAAAAAACTCATATCCGTTATTTTATTAAAAACAATGTTCGTTTTGTTTATCCATTTAAGTGTTATTTTAGTACAACTTGTAGAAAATTATTATTCAGTATTTTATTTTAAAACTTTTACATTAAATCTTTAGACGGTTAATAAACCGCAACAAAACAGTAATTATACCTGTATAATTTATGTTAATTGTTATAAATTTATTTAAAATTTAGCCTTTAATTTTTTTTAACCTCTGGGACCACCGTGTTGCCATACCTGATCGGGATTCGAACCCGGGACCTGCGGATGAAAAACCGAGACGCTATATCACTCGCGTCATGGAGGCCGAGTTTGTACTTCTCTTTTTCTTTTTTAACCTCCGGAACCACAGTTAATTATACCTTCAGAGAGATGAGATGAATGAATTGTAGCGTGTGTGTGAAAAATGCCATGCCTGACCGGGATTCGAACCCGGGACCTGGATGAAATGCTGAGACGCTCCCACTCAGCCACGAAGGCCGGCAGAGTCTTTACTTAATAATAAAGTTACTGTGCGTCAACAATTTAGAAAAAAAATTTCACTCGTACTAAGAACGTGCGTGAACTATACAAAAATAAAATGAATTATGTAAATGTAAATTTTAACAAAAAAAAAAAAGCGCACTACTGATGAATGTTTTTTATCATTGTTAATAAATAATTATTTGAAAATATTGGGAATTAGTAATCTTCTAGAATTAGGAATTGAGAATTGTATTTCAATTCCTTTTTGGGTACATTAATTTGTTGCTTTGCACTATTCATCCTGTCTTTGTTTTGATTGCGATACATATAAACGGCTAAGATACTGTAGAAGACGCACCAATCGTAGTACCTTTTTCGCTTAGAATATGATAATGTTACGATATGTAACCGGATTTAATTGTTTTATCTATAATTAAAAAATAGTATATTCCCATTAATTAAGCATCACAAAATATGAATGAAAAGAACGTAATAATTTTATTTATGACTATGTATATATTGTTATAAAATTTTGCGATTATGTTCCAAAATACGGGCAGTAGCGGATGCATACAGTACACGGTTGAAGTCTAGCCGAACGGTTTGTGGTTTACCTAAGTACTGAATGTTATAAAATATTAAAAACGGATGATTGTTTTCTTTTGAAAAACCTGTGCTTAAAGTGTCCAAACGAATATGTCGTATTAATATCTGAAAATTATCATTAGAAGTAAAACGTTTTCTTGCAGCGTACTTTTTGAGCTCGTTTAACCTTGTTCACCGTTTTCCTCTCGACCTAAATGAAGATATGCCAAACTCAAGACTAGTGAAGGCAGAAAAAGAGCTGTTATTTTGTTACCGCCCCGACAAAAGAGCAAATGGAATCGGTATTTTGTAATGTATTACACAGCAATGTGCTCCAAATAACGCTGCAGTTTTAGATACTTCTAACGTACAAATTTGAAATGCGATCAGCTTATGCTTTAGTAGAATATTCACGGACTGTTTAAAAAAAAATTTTCATTGCATGTAAGTAATTGTTCATTTCAGTTTTATGTTATTAACAACAAACAACAGTAGTTAGATATAAGTATTAGCTACCCTCGTCCCTTAAAAAAGATGGTATTTCGTTCGTAGTTAACAAATCCAAAAGTGTTTTTTAATTAAAAAAAAAAAAAGTCATTCGAAGTTGAGCTAAATTTATTTCATATTGGTGGTTCATATGGAATGTGTACTGTTTTTATCTTAAAATGTGTTATCTATCATCTACCAATTATTAAATCTTATCCGCATGAGTTGTGCTTAGCCCTTTTTTTTAGCCAGTTTTTTGTTACCTGCGGTTGAGTATGAGAATACACACCTCGGAAATAGAGTGGTAGATTAACAAAAACTATACATAAAAATTTCTCTTGTTCCTCGTTTTTGATTACTTAAAAAAAAAGTCAGACTTTATTTTTAAAATAAATCTGAAAAAATAGTTTGTTTTTTTTTAAATCTGGTACTTAAGATGTGTGATGAATCCGTAACCAGATTGTATCATCTGTTTTGCAACATTATTCGTTATAGTGTTTTAAATGGATCTGAAAAATTTTCCTATCGTCAATTTATATGGTTTACCGTTTATTAATTGTACGAGGGCCGTTTTTTTTTCGACCTCCGATAGGCTATAAATAAAAGACAAGTTCATATAAAACAATAATTTT
>JAAAKQ030051865.1:0-16232 GCA_010016005.3 Zanna intricata | reverse complement strand
ACTCTGGTTACCCTTTATCCTCTACTTTTCACTACTTTTACCCCTTATGTTCGATAATACTTTCAATATAATTCAATATATATATATATATATATGTATTATTTATATATATATATTTCAAATTTAACCTTTTACGTGACGCGCACAGTATAGTTGTTTATGAGCTGCATGTTTCACGAAAACCAAGTTGCGTTGATTTATTAAGGCTATACACCAAGCTTCCACTAAACAGTTTCACACCATGCTGGCTGCGTAGTAGAACGCAGCAACCTATTTCAATAAAATTCTAGTGCCAAGAAAAATTTTAAGTTTACTGGAAGGATCATATCCATACTAAGAACAAAAAATACACTGATCTGTCAGAAATGTCGTTTCATAAAATCAAAACATACATTAAGCGTCATGTGCATAGTCAAAGTAGCCACGTTACTAGCTGAATTGTACGTTATCACTAGCGATCATGTTGAAAGAACTATAGTACAGAGGGAATAAAATTTGATATACCTTGATAAAAAGAAAACCTTCCCTTTTAAGTACTTGAATAATTTTCAACAAGCCTTTCACCTTGTAAATGACTTTGTGAATCACTCTTACATTAATTTCTTTCAGAAATATTATATTCTTTCATACACTTCTTTCATATTATATTAAATATAATATGAATGCTGTAATTCTATCACTGAATTTACTTTTAAAATATTTTGCATTAATAATTTTTAGTATATTATGAGATATGTAAAATGTAATGATGTTCATTATAGAAATATTTTAAAATTAACTTTATAGAGAATTATTTAAAATAACTATAGTTTCTTATTTTTAAATAATAAGGAACAACTAGTCCTCAAAAAAATGACGTTTGAAAAAAAAGGCCGGTAAAGGTTTGATCGATTGATGAAAGTTGAAAAATAGAAAAAAGTTTTCTAGCGAAGTAGCCTAAAGTTATTTAATGAAAAATATAATTTCAAGAGCTTGTGATAAGTGAAACGTCAGATACTAATGTTTCTGTAGGCTACTTCTGTTATCGTACAGCGTAAAGTTGTGAATAATTATGCTGTTGGCACTACATCACTAAAGTATAACAAATCAGCCCACGCAACAAAACACTACTGTTACTGTTGTTGACATAAAATGCTACTGTTTTATTATTTTCACAATGAACAAATATTTTCTTCAGATATATTCAACCAGCTGGTTTTGTTTACAGACTTTTTTTTTGTTGAAAAGTCTTAGCCTACTTTATTCTTCATTAAATTTACCTATCGATTTTATATTTAATAATTTTAAAATAAAATTAGTCAGGATATTAAATTAAAATATAAATGATAAACAAAGTTGACTAAATCATTAAATCATTAAGTAAAAAAAATATTCATATAACGTTGGAATCAAATGATTTGAATAATTATGGGAAAAGCAACAGAAATGCTTTACTTTCTGAATTTCTTTACCACGAAATGACTACTGAATGAATGATAATAACACTGAATAAAGACAATTATAAGTGCGGTATGATAGGAAACAATTTTATGAAAAATTTTTTGACAGAGCTTTTTTCATAATGAATTAGCCGCACTCTGAGTTCATTAGTTAATGAAAAATAAATTTAAAAAATTAACTTAATATTGTGCCATTCCTCGCGTTGGTAAGTATACGATAAAAAAATTAAAATTTTGATTAAAGAACACATATTACCTGATCAAAAATCGCCAAAATGTTACTGTAAAGTGTTATAATATTTTACCGATTTTTTTTTTATTATGAAAATATGTTTTTGTCTAATATTATTCAGTAAAATAAAGAATCCATTAATTAATATTATTTTCGATCACGATCAGGCAAATTAGACCCAATAATTGATTTATAATTACGTTTCATAAAGAATAAATTTTTTTTTTCTTTTCAGAAGAATAAATAAAAAATTTCTTGCCAAAGTTAAATGTTCCATTTACATAACACTGCATACATAACTGCACAAAATTATAACATTAAAAATAGTTCCATAAGATATTTTTAATAAATTCAAGGTAGATATAATTTTGAAGAAGGCTAGTTTCTTTTTAGATATTATTATTCCAGCTTTCAGTTTCTAGAATTCATCACATTCAATGTACTAGATATAATAAAACTGAGAAAAGTCCCATCAAACAGGGGAGTAAGGAATATGAGATGTTATAGCTTATGAAAAATTTCGTGCCAGACCAGGATTAGACTCCGGAACGTTCAAGATGAAAGCCAGCGATGGTACACACAACACAGATCAGGAAATTACTTACTTTTGTTTATTATTAAATTATTAACTATATTACATTTTTTACAGATTTCTGGATAGTTTTCTTTATATACCCTTTTAAATTAATTTAATTGAGCTTACAATAGTTTTATATATGAAAGATGTAAAATTACTATAGTTTAGTTAAATATTTCGACACATCTCACATCTTAGAGAGTTGTTAAGGTTTCACCTTCAGAAAGTCAGAGCCTGTTCCTGAATATAAGTTCTTCAGGTTTTGGCATTTGTCTACCAATATACTGAAAAATAATATTCAAACCGGTAAACAAGATATTATGGGTCAGTTTGAACTATGATTTTTATTTCTTTATGTTAGAAATTAAGAATATGATAATTTTTAAAAGTCAACAGCAATGAATTCTGTGTAATAAATATAAAGTCTTTGTAATTCTGTAAGCTTACAGAAACTTAAAAAAATTATACAACAAATTAGGAAACTCCAAAGCTCATGAAATTCTTTTATCACTTTTTGTTAAATCTAAAGAAAGATGTAAGCTAAGTATAAAAAATATTTTTTAAAAATTAATTCTTTTGCAACCAATGTAAAAATAAATTGTGTTTAAACTAATAAAAAGTCAATTTTAATTTTTTTGAATTCAATTAAACAGAAATTAGGTTTTATTTTTTACTAATGTATACTTTTTGGCAGTATACTCAGATTTCAATTTTTTTTTTAAATCATTGAGGAGAAAAGTTTTAAAAATTTGAAAGTTTTTCTTTGTGTTTGATCGAAGGCGTGAGGGAAACGAAATTTCTTTAGCTTTAATTAATTTTTTTATATGTCTCTCTACGAGTTTTTTGATCCGAATTATTCCACTTTAAAGAGAAAAGACCACTTTGTTTTTAATTGTGCACATCTCCCGATCTTGAGAGGGCGAATTGAGAGAAACCTGAGTGAATGCCTTCATACATCACTGCAATATGTTATCAGAGCAGTTAATAAAATCAGAAGCAACTCACTAAATGACAGATTATTTAGTCAGTTTTGCGTTTCCAAAGATGAAGTTTTCAGCCGCATGTTTCTTCGCACAGAAGTACGCTGGCCATCAAAAGGTACTTGTGTCTGACTCGATTTTACAATCTGTTGACTCTCTGATAGAGTTCCTTTAAAACAAAGACACGGAGTTGTGCGAAAACCTCATTTCTTCAAAGAATGATATTACGTATTTGAAAGACCTACATAAATTGTTTAATGAAATTAATCTTCAGCTTCAAGTCGACGACATGAACTTGATTACAGCAAAAAATATGTCGTTGCTGCCTTGGTTGCCGAAATGCTATTACACAAGAGAAATATTGGTAAACATGAATTTTATAACTTCCCTAATTTATCAGCAGTATCCTTCAATAAAAAACACTTGCTTGTATACTGCCAACACTTGAAGAAACTCCACGGTGATTTTAAAGAACGATTTTAAATATTAAACATACATTTTAAATATGAACATATCAAGGTGTCGGATCCTTTTTCATATGTCACACAGTATGATCATCCCAGTTAGAAGAAAAACTTATAGAACTGACAACAAACGAAGAGATAAAAATAAAATTCTATAATGACTTCCAAGAATTTTGGCTGCAAATGTCAGTCACCTGGATTACGGTCGTTTTTTCAACGATTTCTGATAGCATTCTTATCGTGGTATTTGTCTGAACGTGGAATTGAGAACAATAGTAGAGGCCTTGAAAGATGACCAAAAATTAACGTTAAGTTTCGTAAAATAACATTTCATTGCTATAAACTATTTTGTCGTAATTTTTTTACTAATTACTACATGAAGCAACATCAAAAACTGCTTCCAAGATTCTAATTCAGGTCAAGCATGGCATCTTTTTATTCGCTACCAATTTTCATCAAGCTAATGACCACAGCTGTTGATGCCCGCTCTTTCATAACAAAAATTAAAAAAAAATTATTAGGAAAATGTAAAGTTATTAAATAACAAAAAAGTAAAAATTAATGTGAGTGAAATTAGCAGCATATTAGTGACTACTAGCACCAAATATTTATTAATAAAGAGATACATTTTAAAAATCAAAATAATGGTAGAACATACTATTTTATATTTTCTCACAGTTATAAGTTTTGAAAAAAATTTAAACAAATGGATGACAAAGGGAATAAAAGAACATGTCTGTAGAGTAATCATTACTGTCGTTATAAAAACTGTAATCACTATTATTATGATTATTCTAAATATTTTCCTGAACAAGAAAATCGAGGAGGAAGAATCTAAAAATAGAACGGCAGACGTAATTTGAATGCTTATTATAGAAATTTATCAATTCAATAATATTAAATTTTGCATGCATAGACAGACTGTGCTCTTTGTTTGTAGCGCGCGCGTGCGCGAGCGCGCGCGTGTGTGTGTGCGCGCGCGCGTATGTGAGTGCGACACTAAACATTTACCTTTACAAGAACTGAAATTCAAGTAACAGAAGTGAACAAAAATTAGTACAACTAAAATAAAGACTCAGGCTTTTTATGGCATAAGTTCTTAGCACAGTTATTTAATAAGTACCTAAAGAAATTGCTGATATCTTGTCTATTTAATTTTTTGCATCTTTATTTTTACTGCAACTAAGAAAAAATTAAATACAAATTAAAAAATGATAATAATTGTAGTGTAATTTTTTGTTTTAGGATTCTTTAATTGTTTTCACATTTGATGTTGTTGAAAAACAAAACTGACAAGATATGTGATAAAATAAGAAGAAACTTCGAAGAGAATCCAATGCAATTGAAGTTTAACAACATAAAAAGACTAACACTTTTGTATGGTTGTAAAGAAGTAAAATGAGTACATTATATGTATAATACAGAAGTCTGAAATTTATTTTTTGAGAAGATTGAGGGGCCTTTCTAGAATGGATAAAAAGGAAATGAAGTTATTCGCCAAGACTTAGGAGTTCTTGCGTTCAAGATTGCAAATTTTATAATAAAGAAAAATAGGAGCGATATCTTTGACGAATTACGAACCAGGCTTTAATTTACGCACCTGTTGGTAAATGAGACCAAGTAAGACCGCTGAAATACAGGAAGGATGCTAGGATCTAATTCGTGGTGTGAAATTATTATGACCCTATGCATTTAACATCCTTAAACAAATTTCAAAAAATTTTTCTGAAATCAAAGTGTATCTTTGACTGTATCAGATAAAGTGTTTTTGTGTATGTTCAGAAAAATTCTTGTGTGTGTGTTTGTGTGTGTGTGTGTGTGTGTGTTGTGTGTGCGCGCGCTTTTTGTATGTTTTTGTATGTGTCGCAGTTTTTGTATGTGTCTGAATGGGGGTGGAGAAAAATTTAACCTTCTGAAACATAAAAGTTTTAATTTTTTTTTGAGTTCGGCTTTATTTACTGTACTACCTCGAGCCGGACTCACACCTGAAGCAGTAACACAGCTTTGAGGAGTGCCATTATCTCAAACTAGCGCCTCACCACCTTATAGGTGAGGCGCCATAATATGTATTTATATAATATACTCGTTTATATTAATATTCTAATTCGGCCTTCAGCCAACAACTTGTTGGCAGAGATGGGCGGCACTGTTGTCGTGACCACCTGTGTCTTCCCGTAGACCGGCAGCATGGATTATATGTCCATTGTCTCTGCTTTCTCTGTGATCTTACGAAGGTCCTTGATAAAGTCTTCTTGGGTGGTGAGTGCATGATCTTAACCAAGACTTGTATCCACATTCACCCATTCCCGCTATAGCTGTTGTGATACATGGAACAGCAGCAGAGATCTTTCTGCATAAATGCTCAGTTGCACCTCCGTCAGACCGCACTCAAAGTGAAGGTCCTCCCAGTACCCTGTCGGGCAGAAGAGACTCCTGCCTTGTCTGTACGAAGGACTATCTCCCCGCCGCTTTAACAATTACTGTAGTCGTGGGTGGCCCCACAGGCCGTTTCACAATCGCACCTCTAGTTTTCAACACCGAATACATAAAGTGAACCACGAACTCCATCCGTCTCCATCGACTGGTATATTCGACCAAACGCCACTGAATTTGGCCAGTTCTGCCAGACGGCCCGCAGAAACAAATCTTATCATCTCTATCAAATTCCACAACCTTATAAACAGACTTACACAGGCCGGAAGCTACCCCAGGTTCACCAATAGTGGAATCAACCACTAAGACATAATCAGTCCAATCAACAGTAATGCCAACCGCCAATAAGTCACGTCCGGCCCCGACAGAACCAGAGGGTGATAACGTACGTGACCACCCTCCGGCCTCGAACGTGTCTATGTGACCTCTTCCACGTGTCTATGTATCTAGCCCAGTGAACTGCTCAGCCGTGGACTCTCCTAATGATCTCGTCCACAACATCTCTAAACATCTCGACCTTTGTGTTGGATTTTGGCGGTCAACCTTAGTGAACTCCCTGACATACTTAAGAAGAACCTTTGTTGTAACTCAAACTCTGCACCCGGTTTTTAAGATTCTGAGCCTGATTGCCAACTTTCTTCACCTCCTCCGTCTTCCTCTCATCGATTTTGGACACGATCTGCAATGAATCCCCCTCTCTGCGCCAGAAAACTCCTTGAAGGATAAAGAGTTCCTACTAGCAGCTTTCAGCTTTTTTTTTCTGAAGCGGGGGAGAGAAGCCGCAGCCTCCGCTTCCATGGGATTTCAATACGATCTGCACATCACCCATTTCCTCGTTTGATCTCATCGAGATAGGTGGGAAGTCTACTATGTACAGTGTCAGAGACGGGTGAAAATAGAGAAGCAGCGACAGCGACCTACTGCCATCGAGCCGCTATCTCTTCAAATTTCTTCTCTCTTCGTCTAGTCGCTAATCATGCTGCCTCTACACTCCTGAGTTCTTCACTTTCCGTTTCAACTGTACTGTGAGTCTACTCTGATCTCCGTTCGTGCCCCCAGAGTTCTAGAGACTATATAGTTTGCTATTGGTGATTAGAGCCTGTACTTTGCGTGTGTCCCAGTAGTAGGTACTACTGTTCCGATTGTGGTAATTTGATGTGGTTTTTAGCAGTGCGAATTATTTTAGACTCATCTGTTGTATAATCTTTTTACGGAAAAGTAGAGCGCCAAAGACGTGTGCACGTACCGCCTCAAAGCGGCTGAAAGGTGGCAACGACTCCTGATCATAAGATCCTGTAACGAGTAAAGGGTATAATCCTAGTCCTACTCGCGTTCATTTAAGAACCGTGATCTGTGGTTCATTTTTGTTAGTAACCGATCCAGTAGCGGCTAAGAAGTACATAGTGTGGCAGAGGAATAAAGAAGGTCCCCAGCTCTGGAGTTCGTACTTCTGCGAACTCGGGTAACTAGTTCAGAGGGAAACAAATAGGACAGGGTGGATGTTTTTCCCTGCGGGGGTCGGGATGTACAGTCATTCTCACTGCTGTCATAGTCAATCTCCCGTACCACTACAGTTCTTGTTTCCGGAGACTCCTCCTCTCCGTGACAGCTGAAAAACCAGTACTGGGAATATGTTTATCGTCTCTCTACCGTCGGACGTGATCGATAATTTTCTAAAATCAGAAAATTTTTTTTTTGTAAAAATATAAAAAATTTTACAAGTTCAATATGAAAACAAACCCGTAGCAAAACAAGTCTAAGTTCAAAATTTGCAAAAAAAATTATTTTAATGCTAACGAACAGCCAAATAACAATCCATTTGTAATTATTTTGTACTGAAAAACTAAAAAAAAAAAAAACGCAAAATGTACATAAAGCCAGAAAAATAGTTTTTTTCAAATAAACATTTTTTAAGATCAAAGTGAAAGCTGACCTCCGTAGTACTTGTGGTAGCGTCTCGGTCTTTCATCCAGAAGTTCCCGGTTCGAATCCCCGTCAGGCATAGTATTTTCACACGCTAAAAATCACTTGAAGGTGAAAATCAAATGGTGGTTCCGGAGGTAAAAAAAAAAGCTCAAAATGTAAACTAACTGCTATAGCTCTCTCTTTCTCTCTTTTTATGCTTAGCCTCCGGAACTACCGTAAGGTATTATTTCAGAGGATGAATGAGGATGATACATATGAATGTGAATGAAGTACAGTCTAGTCTTGTACAATGTCAGGTAGACCACTCCTGAGAACTGTGGTTAACTACTACAGCTGTATTAACAAAACAATACTCGACGACGGAATAAATATTGCCTGGCAACCGTAGGCTACCAGAAAATATACTTAAATTTGTAAAAAAAAAAAACAAAAAAAAACGCAAACAACGAAAAGAAGTACGACGAACTCAATGAACTAAAAACACAGATGAAAAGAAACAGAAATACGGTTGTGACACGCGAAATTTGAGAAAACACGGCCGTAACCGATTGAAGCGTACTACAAACTCAGACATTTTGAACTTAACTGAATCAAATTTTATACAGTATTTGTTACTAAATTTATAAAAATATTTATTAAAGTTATCAGTCTTTAAAATATATCCAAAAATATTAAAAATTTTGGTATTAAACAATTAAATTACTAAATAGTGGCAAAATAGACAAAATAGAAAAAAATAACAATTGATGGTAAAAATCATTATTGTATAAGATACTTGAGAAGTTGCTTTTAATAAACTTTCTATTTGTTTAGTTTTATTTATTTACTTACATCATTTATTTGCTAAATGTACATACATATCTTAACATGCAAATATAGGTACTTATTTCTTTTAATAGTTTTCCTATTGAAAATATCAACTTCCTAATTCTTTAAAATATTTCTGTTAAGTGATTATCTCATTAATAAATTGAAATTACTTTAATACAATCTCAGATAGTTTCTTAGTAAATACTATAATAGATTGCAGGCAACAATGTTGTTAAAAGCACATAAACATCTAATTATATTACTAACCTTCTATTTGTACAAATTTAGCCAACTCGTTTTTTACTTTCGTCTTCTTTGTTCCTCGTCTCGTTTTTAAATAATTAAAAAAAAAATTCCCTTTCTAATTACGAAAAGTCACGCACAAACTGAAACGAACACGCAAATTAATCTGTTAGGTAATTTTTTTTCTTACGTAAGAGGTAGAAAACTTTGCCACAACCAAACTCTTAGTAGCTCGTGCGTAGTGGGTGTGTGGGGTTCACCGCACACATAGTAAGACCCATTAAACACCCCTTACCTTACACAGAGCGAAGATGCAACCACCATATATTATGCTATCATCTCTGCGTGTGTCTTACGGGATCTTCTGTGTCATCTTTGAGCGAGGATTTCCAGCATCCCTCGGGAGATATCTAGAGGCGACGATCCTGTTGGACTCGCTCCGCCCACCCCCGAGGGCAAGCCTTTCATCACCACTCTCCGACTAAGCACACCCCATCGCGCGTTCTTCTCGTATTTTTGTCGATAAAACATCTTTAAACCACTGCCTACAACCATTCCAGCCACTTGCAGAGGCGAACATATTCATTACCTTCTCAGGAGAGCATTCTCCTCGGTTTGATGCCCATCTTCGGCACCCCAAAAACGTGTGTTCCACGTTGCCAACAAGACCACAGTATTGGCATTCTGGGATCACACGCCTCCTCCGGTCTCAAACGTACTCGTTGAACATCCCATGACCAGAGAGCCATTGAGACGTCCAGAAATCAATCTCATCCCATTTTGCGACAAAGCCATATCCTGAAGAAGGGGATTAGTTTACGGGTCTTATTCTTGACACCTATGAATACTCCAAGTCACTTCGTTTTCCATAAGTCAACCAACCATTTAAAAACAAGTTAAGAAATCAGTCCTGCACAAACGTATGAAAGAAGTAAATCAGTAGTGGGTAGATTCTTTCTGAGATAAAATAGTAATACGATTTCACAACTAATCAACTTTGATTGATTTTACAGGCCAGAATCCTATTGCTAAATAATATTCACCAAACACATCTCCTAAAGCAGTATTATCTTTCATTATTCGCAGATAAATTGCACTTTGTACAATATATTTTTATATATATTTTATAACTGAATTTATTTAAAGTTAAAAATAGATTCCAAAACTCAAGATATAATAAATGTCAGTCAACTATTTGTTTAGTTTTATTTATTTACTTACATCATTTATTTGCTAAATGTACATACATATCTTAACATGCAAATATAGGTACTTATTTCTTTTAATAGTTTTCCTATTGAAAATATCAACTTCCTAATTCTTTAAAATATTTCTGTTAAGTGATTATCTCATTAATAAATTGAAATTACTTTAATACAATCTCAGATAGTTTCTTAGTAAATACTATAATAGATTGCAGGCAACAATGTTGTTAAAAGCACATAAACATCTAATTATATTACTAACCTTCTATTTGTACAAATTTAGCCAACTCGTTTTTTACTTTCGTCTTCTTTGTTCCTCGTCTCGTTTTTAAATAATTAAAAAAAAAATTCCCTTTCTAATTACGAAAAGTCACGCACAAACTGAAACGAACACGCAAATTAATCTGTTAGGTAATTTTTTTTCTTACGTAAGAGGTAGAAAACTTTGCCACAACCAAACTCTTAGTAGCTCGTGCGTAGTGGGTGTGTGGGGTTCACCGCACACATAGTAAGACCCATTAAACACCCCTTACCTTACACAGAGCGAAGATGCAACCACCATATATTATGCTATCATCTCTGCGTGTGTCTTACGGGATCTTCTGTGTCATCTTTGAGCGAGGATTTCCAGCATCCCTCGGGAGATATCTAGAGGCGACGATCCTGTTGGACTCGCTCCGCCCACCCCCGAGGGCAAGCCTTTCATCACCACTCTCCGACTAAGCACACCCCATCGCGCGTTCTTCTCGTATTTTTGTCGATAAAACATCTTTAAACCACTGCCTACAACCATTCCAGCCACTTGCAGAGGCGAACATATTCATTACCTTCTCAGGAGAGCATTCTCCTCGGTTTGATGCCCATCTTCGGCACCCCAAAAACGTGTGTTCCACGTTGCCAACAAGACCACAGTATTGGCATTCTGGGATCACACGCCTCCTCCGGTCTCAAACGTACTCGTTGAACATCCCATGACCAGAGAGCCATTGAGACGTCCAGAAATCAATCTCATCCCATTTTGCGACAAAGCCATATCCTGAAGAAGGGGATTAGTTTACGGGTCTTATTCTTGACACCTATGAATACTCCAAGTCACTTCGTTTTCCATAAGTCAACCAACCATTTAAAAACAAGTTAAGAAATCAGTCCTGCACAAACGTATGAAAGAAGTAAATCAGTAGTGGGTAGATTCTTTCTGAGATAAAATAGTAATACGATTTCACAACTAATCAACTTTGATTGATTTTACAGGCCAGAATCCTATTGCTAAATAATATTCACCAAACACATCTCCTAAAGCAGTATTATCTTTCATTATTCGCAGATAAATTGCACTTTGTACAATATATTTTTATATATATTTTATAACTGAATTTATTTAAAGTTAAAAATAGATTCCAAAACTCAAGATATAATAAATGTCAGTCAATGTAATAAACATCATGGGTAAGGTCATATTTCTACCAGCTAAATTAACCTAATAGATTACAGATTATCAAATTAATCGCTGGTGTAAACCACGTCATCTGTGTTTAAACGATTTAAACTGGAGCTGAAATGTCATATAAATATAAAACTGATTTAATTTTTCTTTTTTTATGAGCGTATAATATCAAATTAATTATAAACAAAGAAATAAATTTTGATCTTCAGATCGCCATGAAGATTTCGGCTGATTTTTTTTATCGGCGAAAATTTCATTTATTATATAAAGTGCAACAAAAAAAGTGTAATATTAATTTTTTATTTTAATATACCAAGATTAGAAAGACAGTCTTCTATAAAAAAAAATTATAATTTCCTCTAAATTTTATTTCTGTAAGCTATTTTGAGCTTATAAACAAAAAAAAAAAAAAATGAATTAATCTCATAGTGGTTTAAAGATGAGATCTGGTTGAAAACTGTATTTAAATTTTCTGCAATAATTTAAGTCGTTTTACAACCCATTATAAAAAAAAAAAAAAAATAGTGTGATTTTGTTTAAGTAGACGTTTAAAATATTAATTATTTTGATTTAATGCTAATTATTTTGATAAAAGTAACGGTTGTCTAGATATAAAATGTTAAAAAATCTAAGTGGTGCCATTTTGAAATATGTCAACGATTTAACCCATTTTTTATTTATTTTTATTTGAGAAATTTGGTGGAAATATACATAAGAAACATTATAATAATTCTTCAATCCGATTTTACGGTACAGCTTTCTTTAAGAAACATAAAATGGTCGACAGAAGAAAAAAGAAGAGGAAATCGCCGTTTATTTTTCAAACAATATTTTTAGTTCATTCTGGTACTGAATAAGAAAATTAATAAATCGATATATTTTTTTATTAAATTCTGCATACGTCTTTACATATGCATTTACATTTGCATATGTATGTCTTTACATAAAATTCTATGTAAGTACTAAACTGGTTGAAAAGGTTTGAAGATTAATAGCTTTTTGTTAGATATAAATTATTTTTTTTGGTTTATTATTATTATTACTTTTATTTAACATTTTTTTTTAGACATTTTTACTAAAAATTAAACTGAATACAAGTTATTAAAAAATCTGAAAAATTCATATCACAAATCCAATTGGAAAATTAACAACTTTTTAGAATTGACAGTTGGAAATTTTGAATTTGACATCTTATAAATATTTTCGTGTTAACAAAATACTATAATAACCTATTACTTTCCTTTTTTTTTAATAATCTTTACTTTTTTATGTATTTTTTTATATTTAATAAGCTTTAACATATTTTTTTTTCACAAAGTATAAATTGATTTGGTACCTACCGTAAGAGATAAAAAAAAATTCTAGTTACATAAATATTTATCCGAAAGTAAAAAAAAGAACTGAATTAATGATAATTTAAATCCTGCATTAAAAAAATAAATGTACCGTGTTCTAATTATTTATTTTCCTTCATTAATCTTAAAAAATAACAATTTTGTAATTTGTTATGAATTTCATTTTCATTAAATAATATTAAGCCTGATCTAATTTTAAAGAACAGATTTCTAGCATTAGACGACTTTAATTACTTTTTTCATCTGAAAATACATGTATAATCATTTACATAAAAAAAAAAAAATTATTACTGCTGATGTATCAAACATTGGGTTACACCAAAAATTTATGAAATTAATTTTATTCAGCAACATATAGTATGAAATAGAAATATTTTTACTATATTAATGATTAAATGTAAAAGATAATAAAAAAATGTACTGTTCATTTTTGGTTTTTTATTTTTATAAACCTGTATTGAAAACTACTTTTGTTAAAACTTAACGGTTATTCATCTGTATTACGTTTATTTTTTGTCATCTGTACTCAATAAAACTACATTAAATAATTTATTAAGTTATTTATGCAACTGAATCATAAATGGTAATAATAAACTACTTATCTAGTTTACTTATTCAATTATTTAAATGAGAAATTTGTTCTTTATCTCAGTTTGAAACTAGACCGAAAATACTCCAAAATATACTGCATTTATATAATATTCAAAATGCGATTATCATGGTAGAAATTGTTTATAAAATTTTGTGGACATATGAATACAAAATCTCTAGTTGTATTCTATCTGTAATAAATTAATTTCATGTTAATACAACTATGGGATGAATAAATAAAACTTTTATGAAAGTCTTAAAGTGAAATAATTACATACTCGTGCGATTTACTAATAAAAAAACGCTTTTTTTTACTGTTATTTTTGTTTACAAATTGGAAAATATCCAGTTTAAATGATTAATAAAAAAAATTTAGTTTTAATATTTATTCAAGAAAATTGGAACATTGACTTTAATGTGAATGTCCAGACTTCATTAATATGGACCATAATCTTTTCCCTCTATTTCTACCAATGCTGAATAATTTCCTCAACTAAAAGATAGATTTTATTTGAAAATATATTTCCAAATTGATTTTTGTATTTATTTAATGATCTTAAATTTATTATAATATTTTTTGTATTATTTCTTTCTAAATATCAATTTAATTCAAATATATTATGCATATTATATTACGAAACAATAGTATATACATTTTTACTGATATCAAAATAAAACTTAATTTTTTTAATACTGACTTTTTGAATTCGGGGTCAAATTTATGTAGGTAGAGTACAAAAAAGCATAGCCTTCATTATTTATCAAAGGTGAACACAAAAAACAAAAGGGGAAAAACCTTTATCTTATAATGAAGAAAATGAATGCAAATAAACAATGTTAAGGTACTCCATAAGCGAAATCTAAGGTTCCCGCAATGCTCGAGTAAGTGTAATATTTTTAACAATTTTTTAAACTATTTTTCTAACGAATTTTATTAAAGTTTTATGATTAAATACTTTGTCAGAAATTTAAATTTCAGATTTAATTTATTATCATCATATATACGACAACGAATGATAAATATATAGTGCATTTGGTCGTTTGTGGCATATTAACATATAAAATTTGAAACGTACCAAAAAAATTACAAAGTTTTATAAATTTTCCGCCTTTGTTCTTGTTAAATTTTTATTTCAAATTCAGTATTAATTTTTAAACATTAATGATATAATTAAGCAATATTTAGGTTAAAATTGAAAAAAAGATCAGAATATTCAGTAAAAATATTTGAATTCCATTTAAGCTCCTTTCTCGAGCCTCATATACTATTTTAGATAACAGGCACAATTTAAAAAACAAATAAAATATCAGAAATTAAACATATTTCTTTAACTCCAAAGCAGGATCTAACACAGGAGCTCCTTTTTATAAAAAGTTTTAATGTCGTCTACATTAATACTAGAAACACTTGGATTTTCAATAATGAAAATTTAAGTATAACAACTGCTTTTTAAGTGCCAATCAGACATTTCTTAGGGAGGCTTAAAATTGTATTTATCAGAGTAATAATTACTTCAATATCTTGGCCCAATTTGGTGCAATATAATAAGTGGCTAAAAACCAAGGTCATAATACCCATGTTGGCCGAGCAATAATGGAACCCCAGAAAGTACTGAGGCCTTTAAAAGACAGCGCGAATATTTTATTTCTCGCTTATATTTTACCGGGGATTGCATCAAATCTCAAATCTCGGTGCAGTGCTCACTACTACATCTGAGTCAGTTGTCGTCTGATGTTAGTCACAAAACATCTTCCCTGGTGTCGAAAGTGGATGAACAAACCATCTCCAAGGCCTCAGACACCTTGTTATTAGAAGTTGAGGCTGTCAGGAGGATGGAGAACAAAGTAAGTAGGGATAACCTAAGGGAAAACCTAGGCGATAAACGTATATGATAAGTTTAGTACAAAGAGACTGGTTTTTATTTTTGTACGTTCTGCAATTTTTTAAATCCTAAAAGATTTATTTTTAAGTATCTGGTGTAAATAATTGCAGGTTCCTTGCACGCATTTTAATGATTTGTCAAAATTTCTTTAGAAATGTATGCGTGTCTTTAAGTAGCAAATGTCATACATACTCTTCCCATCTTCTGTTATTTTGGGTCTCAGTGCTGTTTAATAATAAGTTAAATAATAGGTCTGAATTATTTGACAAAAATAGTTTCTGACTAATTCTAGAGTTTTTTTATCAAAGGGGAAAAACTTTAATATTTTTTTTTCCATGGTTGTCTGGAACAGTGACCGCAGCAGTCGATGTCGATGTAAATGTAAAAACAAAAATCATAATACTGATAAATAATATATCATGATTAAAAATAATACATATATATATCATAATAATGATAATGACAGACGTTTAAGTTGCGATAATACTCCTATTATTATCATTATCAGGGAACCCCAAGCGGCTATCAAGAAGATCAACGTCAAGAAGACCGCAGGTCCTGACGGGGTGCAAGAGGCCCTGCTCAAGAGGCTATTAACCCTGCTGTTCTGTTCGGGTCATATTGACCCGAAAACATTTTTATTTACTTAT
>JAAAKQ030051832.1:0-11786 GCA_010016005.3 Zanna intricata | reverse complement strand
CTAATTATGACAATGTTTTAAAAGTAAAAAACCCAAACTTGAGGGTCATCTAAATTTTTTATCAAAATTAATTTATCATGTAATTTACCTTTAAAATTAGAAGAGATTATAAAAGCGTTGGAGAAAACCGGCAATACAGCATCCCGTCCAGACGAAATAAATTACATCACGATCAGAAAGCTTAAGCACCGCTGCCAAGAAAGCCCTAAAAAGTATTAAATGTTTATCAAACATCAATTGGGGCTCAGATAAAGTCATTACTGCGGTTGTATAAAATATTGGTACAATAGAAGTTTGATTACGGTTACATTGTACATTCATCCGCTAAAAATTCGAATCGAAGAAAGCTGGACGTAATTAATAACAACGGAGCCAGATATACTGCAGGGGCTTTCCGTACAAGACCGGTGACTAGTTTATTATCTGAAGCTGACAAAATCCCACTATATTGTAGAAAAGATAGCTTACTATTAAGGAATGTAGAAATATATTGGTCTTTCATACCCATCTAAACCACAAAACTTTCAATATAATTCTTTGGCTGCATTATATGAATATCGCATTACCTGTCCCAGACCAGCCGGAATACGATATCGTGAGTTAGCAACGAAACATGGAATCTCTTTACCGAATACATTAACAATTTATATGAGAGTATTACCTCCATGGCATTACCGTCTTTAAGCACAAGATTGATCTCTCTTATAGGAAAATAAAATTGAAACTAACAGTGATCATCTAATAGGAATTTTCCTCATCAGTAGATATAAGGATATGTAAAAGTTTTTACTGATGGTTCTAAAAGTAAACATGGTGTTGGATGCTCTACATACAACACCAAACGGAGAAGTCCATTCGTGAAAACTGCCGAATATAGCCAGTATTTATACGGCAGAGTTCATTGCTATACAGCAAGCTTTTCGCTATACTGAATATTTCTGCGAAGCGGAAAGTGCTTATATGTTCCGACTCTTTACGCTTAAGGGTACATACAAATTATGGTACAGTCGAAACCCCCACATTAAGTACAAAGGCTGCATAATCAGCCGAGTAAGAGTCCATAAGTATCTAGGTGTTTTGTTTGATGAAAAATTGCTGTTTAGTAATCACATTAAGCAAGTAGCGGCGGACGCTGTCTCTGTGATGCACAAACTTAGGCGAATTGCTCGGAAGGACTATGGGCTGTCGGGCCGTCATATGTACATGGTGTACCTAGGTGTCTTAGAGAGTATGGTGTCTTACGCGGCGCCAGTATGGGCGCATAGGTTGGATATAAATAGAGCGCTTCTTCAAAATTTAAGGAGTGCCCAGCGCGGAGCCTTTATTGCATGCACTGGTGTTTTTAAAACAACCTCCTATGAGGCTACCGCCTTATTGAGAAAGGCTCTCTAAGGGAAGATTCTTGCCGCACTGCTGTTGAAGGCTGGTTTTGGGAACTGGCTGTCCATCAGCCATTACGGCTCCAAGCGCTGTAAAAATGATGGACAGGTACTTGCTGGCATGCAGTGACCTAGGCGTGGTAGCGAATTGGTGTCCTTTTATTTTATTTTAAATTGACCGATATTTTTTTATGTTTGTATTGGCAAAGTCATATATTTATATATAGACTTGCGCCTACCCAGTTTAGTTAATATATGACAAGTGGACGGTGGGACACGAAAGCGAGTGGTTGTGTGCCCAGCTTGTCCTTGAGCTTGTTCCTTGAGCCATGCGTATTTTAATCGTAAAGTTTTTTGTTAAACTCAGTCAGAGACTTTTAATCTTTTCGAAAAGTCCGTAATATCTGTTCTTACTCCCGTACTAATAGAATTATCAGATTAAGTTACTTTTTCGTCATTTTGTATATTTCAGTTTCTTCATCGGAATTTTCATTTTTTCTTTGGTCATTTCTTCGGTTTTCATTGGTTGCACGCTCCCTTCTCGATTTTTTTTGGCAGTCTTTAATTGTGTTCATTCCTCCCTCGATTTGTTCACCAAGTGGTTGTGGCTCACTAGCAGCGACGCTATGCTTCTTCTTAAAATACGAGTCCATAGTATTCTGATTTCATCATCTCTTCACATTCATTCTCAAGGAGAAGAAAAAACCGAACAGTCTGAGAGTCCGAACAAATTTACAGATCTGTAAATAAACCGAAAAACTCTACAGCTCTGTAAATAAATTCCCGTTCCTTTAATTACATAACCATAAATATACAGATATACATTCCAAGAAAAAGACTGCCAACATACCGTAATTCGAGTTCGAATCAGTGAAAAAAATAAAAACATAAAAAGTAAAACAAACTAAAAACTAATCAAAATAAATCAAAACTGGACACGTACATTTGCATAAATACTAAAAGATACTCTATTTTGAACGCCGATAGATGGCTAGACCCCTATGCTCAATCGATAATTCGATAAAAAAGTAAACGAAAAACAATGCATGTTTACTGAATTTACATTCCTATGCCAGAGTGGCGCATGATGTGGGCAGCTGGGGGGACTGTGGTCATATTCGTTACTCTTAGTACAAGTAGGAACTCCTCCTCGTCACTCGTTCACAATAATACTGTGTTCGGCACGGAGTGTGAAACACCCAATTAATAGCCAATAATTAATAGAATACCCAGTTAATAGAAAATTTCACATATCAATTTTTTCGCTCGCTAAAAATTTACAGTGCGTAGCGTATTTAAAGTGTTTATATCTAAAAGCTAAAAATATTTACACTATTATTGAAAAATTAACGCAGAATTTGTAAAGGACGCTGCTTGAACTTGTTTGAACATACATATACTTTTCTGAACAGAATAGCATTAGCAAGCGAGCAGAGCGCTGCTTCAACTTATGTTTGAACATTCATAAACTTGCTTATTGTCTGTAATTATAAAAGAGCGGTTTCATTACACAATAACATCTTTCTTGCTATTACGTCGGTATAGATAACAAGTGGAAGTTTATAAAATTTACTTCAGAGCGATTTCTTAATTTTTAAAGGTAAGTACATCTATAATTAAACTGTTGTTTAGTTTGAAAGGTTTATCGTAAATCGATTACTGAATCGAAATAATGAAATCGTTTTTAAATAAAACAAATATTTAATATATCCAAAAAGGCTGTTTATTAATTTTTTTTTTTTTTTGTAAGGGCGAACAACACTAAAACGTTATTATCGCCCGGATTAAAAAATAGTTATAAAAAATATTTAAAATAAGCTAAATCCAAAAGCAAAAATAAATAAAGTAAAAACTTAAAAACTAATTTTACTAAAAACTTACATCTAATATCACAGATAAAATTAAAATGTTGTATCAAATTTGAGTGTATTCTATTGGTATATAATTATTTATATTTTTGTTTTATGAAAATAATTATTTGAATCGATAATAGAAGACATTTATTAAGTTTATTGTTTCGATAAAACCCGTTTATAATAATATATTTAAATATTTGAACATCAAAATAATGGCATTTTGATTGTGCAATAATACACATCTTTAATAGATTTAAAAATGTAAAAAAATTATACGGTTAACAATTTGTAGCTAGGTATAGATATTTCTTAATTAATTTCTACTGTTTTGTACTGTTTGATTATCAATAATGTTATATGTTTTTTTTTAAATATATGCTTTTATTAAAATTTAAATAAAATTATTTGATTTTTATTAATAATAAAAAATATGTACCTTTATTTAGAAAGTATATATATTCTTAAGGGGCGCCAATTTGTTTTTTTTCCGGAGCGACGTAACCCTGGAGCAGGCGCTGACGTCATGCTACGTAGTATGTAGTATAGTGTTAGATCATTTTCTTCTTCCTTTCTTACCTTTTTCTTCCTCTTTTATTAGTTTTTTTCTTTTTGGTGAAGGGGAGGTTAACATTCAAAACACTCTCCTTGCTACCGGCCAAAGTCATAACCAGTGCGATTGCATGCGACCTACATGAACTGTTTTGTTGTTAACATGTTATAATAAATGAGTAAGACAAACAAGAGTTAAATTACTACTTTATAAATTCAAAATGGAATGAAAAGGAAGGTAAAATAACTTTTTTAAGTCTGAAATGAAAATTGAAATTATAATATTAAAATTATTATAGGTCACTGGGTTGATCTAATGGTTAATTCGACGTCGCAAATCAGTGTTTAACAGCTGCCTTTCGAAGGCGAAGATTCTGACGTTAAAAAACTAAAAAGTAGGTTACATTTATTTAACCCACCGGTTTGGTCTAGTGGTTAACGCGATATCGCAAATCAGTTGATTTCGAAGTCGAGAGTTCTAAGGTTGAAGTCCTAGTAAAGATAAAAAATTGTATACAGATTTGAATACTAGGTCGTGGATACCGGTGTTCTTTGGTGGTTGGGTTTCAATTAACCTCACTTCTCAGGAATGGTCGATCTGAGATTGTATAATACTACACATAATTCACATTCATACACATCATCCTCATTCACTCTCTGAAATAATACCTTACGGTAGTTCCGGAGGCTAAACAGATTAAGGGAGAGGTTACATTTATTTAAATACTAGACAGGGGATACCGGTGTACTTTGGCGGTTGGAGTTTAATTAACCACACGTCTCAGGAATGGTCGGTCTGAATCAGCATAAATTACACCTTATTTACATGTCATATATATCATCATCAACTCACCGGGCTATGGGGGGAGTTGTTTATTGTTCACTATTTGACAGATTGCAATGTACACACTAAAAAATTAAAAGAAAAAAAATTATTAAAGAGAAGCAATTTTTATTTTTCTAGCTATATACTGTTGTGTGTTCGCGGCTCGATCATGATATTGAGAGATTGACAGTTTAGACTGTTTTGTAATTACTGTTTATGGGTTTACAAAACATAATTAAAAAAAAGACAAATCAATGTTGATAACAATGGTGATAATAATAATAAGCGACAATAATCAAACAATTAATACATAACGTAATATATATAACATAATCAAAATCGTAAATAAACGTAAAAATATAACATAATACATGACATAATCAAAACATTAAACGATCAAAATATCGCTCATCAAATAATAATAATGAAAAACAGAGACACCCACAAGACGGAGTTTAAAATAATCGTTCAGGATTTATTCCACGTAGTTAAAGAGAAAACCGAGAATTCAGACCCATTAACAAAAGATATAGGATAATCGCTAGTCTTAACACTTTAGTCTTGTATTAACAAACAATAGTCTGGATAAGACAAGTACAAGCAAAATATCTTTGCTGTTCACAAGTAAAACTACGCTAACAATTTATTAATGGAATTTTATCTCTTTCATTTATAGGTTTACTGTAACTCTCTGATAGCATTTCTTGTTTACCGGAATTACTCATGGCATCATTACACTGGAAATTTGCTCCTTCACTGTCCCTCCCACAGAATTCTCCCGCGGACTGACGTCTCACACTATCGTTTCGAAGATTCACACACAGACTCTCCTCGCTGGACTGACGTTGTAACGTCTTGCTGGACGGTTCGCAGAACTCCCCTCGCGAGTCGGACGTCGTAACGTTTCGCTGGACTGGTTTGCAGAACTCCGCACAACTCACATAACTCTCCTCGCTTGTTTGACGTAATGTCTTGCAGACTCACATCTTGCGAACGCCGCCAAACTGATTTTTAGCTGGTATTTATACTTTTGCTCCCTTTGCTTGCCCAACTCGAAGCGAGGAACGATCGACCGAGACTTTCATTCCAAACCTGATCCGGTGCTTTTTCTCACGGTAGAAAGGTGTGTCAGCGGGCTGTATAACAAAAGACAATTGTTAGACGGACCTGTTACCTTTGCTAAAAAGGGTTCCCTTCCCTTTTTGGATTCCTCTAATTACTATATTTTTTCTACTTTCAAAATAATTGGTAGGAATCCGTTATTCCGGCCCGCTATACCGGTCTTGTTACAATTCCATACTATATAAGAGAATATATGCTAATCGAATCAGATTTTGCATGTCACGGTATTTGTAGATCTTCATGTTTCATGTCTCTTCTAACCATAAAACACAATTTTAACATTGAGAAAATTTGGAAAAATGTGTATCCGTTCCTACATATGTATATATGAATATACTCGTATAGGTATAACAAAAAGGGTCAACTGTTTTTGCTTGTTATATCCTGTTTGCTCGATATCTCCAGGCAGAAATAAACAGATTAAGATAAAATCTGGAACGATGATTTCTGTATACGGGTATTACTGTCATTTAATTTTGTTCATAATTAAATGAACAGGGAGCAGGGAGATGTAGATCTCATAGTCTCCGTATCTCAAAAGTTTACTCAGCTTATGAAAATTTTTCACATAATTACTTTTTGGGTACCTACGTAAGTTACTGTCTTTTGGTGCTTGGTCTTACTTTACTCAAACCCCCTTAAAAGTGTTGGAAGTAAAAAAAAAAAAAAAATTTTTTTTCTTTTTTGTCATTTCTGGGCTCAGTCATTTCTTGTACTAATTAGATGATTCCATTAGATAAGTATAACATTTTGGTCATGCATGTAGGCAATTTCATTCAGAAATAGGAATAATAATGAATGATGAATCTAATTATTTTTTGTCAGTTATCGTTCTCTTTCATACCTTTGTTCAACCGATTTTTATGAAATTTTGTACGATAACTTCTCAATATTATTCACTGATCTCATTTAATTTTGGTGGAAGTTAAATGGAAGGCGGGAAACATACGAAACTTTATTCAACAATTTTTTTTTGCACGAGATTAATTGGGTTTTTCTTGTTTTACGTGCAAAAGATGCGCTATTAATAATTTCTTTTTTCAATTATTATAACATTAGAATTAGTAACTAATACAATAGTCCTTATTTGCCACGAATAACGTATTTACGAAAATAACCGATGAAAACAAAAAAAATTTATTTCTAAACCAACTTTTATTGAATTTATTTATTTTACTCGGACTTCCAGTGTTTTTTATTTTGAAGTAAGCTTTCAAAAGCTTTTTTGATGCTTCATTTTGCTGTAAGAGGTTTAAATAAATTCTTTTTACAGTAGACCTGAAATTTGGGAAATCTAGAATCGCCATTTTTTATTTAGGCAATTATAACTTCTAATTATTCTCAAAAATCCTATGAAAGGATTTTAATATCTGCGAGTAGTTCAAATAAAATACTGCATATGTTCAGAAGAACTTGCGTCTCCTCGCGTGAAAGCGTGTAAGATTTCTTTAATTCTATACAGTACTAAGAGTGACGTTTTTTTTATCAATATCCTTAAATAATATCGTTTAACTTTTTTTAACTACGATTTAAGATGGTTTAAGACAATATAATTTATGTTAGGACAAAGTTCTTCTATTTTATTGGTTTAACAAAAAGTTTTATTTTAATAAAGAAAATTTAATTCTTATTTTAAGTCGGAATTAAATAATCAATTAAGTTGATTTAATTTTCTGTCAGGAAGAGTTCAATTTTAAGTCGTATGGAAACTCTTAGAAAATTGCATTATATCTTAATCGAATTTTATTAAAGAGAATTCTTAATTACCCTAATATTATAACTAAAAAATAAAATAAATGTCTGGATATTTTGCGGTCGATAAAACATTTCTTGATCAATTTAATAATGTAAGTCTTATGACAATGATAAAAAAAGGGAAAACGATTCTTACAATATTTAATCTGTAAAACAGTAATTTTAAGAAATGAATTTTTATTATTTCTCGTAGCTTATATAAAAGTACATATACTTGGCGTACTTACATTTCTGATTACACAGAGTACATTTTACTGTTGTAGTTTCAAAAACCAATATAAGTTTAGCGTATTGCGTTATTATTATTATTGTTATTTTAAACAAAGATGCACGAATATACAAAAAAAAAAATTAACTCGCAAGTCACGAAAGTAAACTCAATCGTGCACGCACAAACAGATTAACATTGATTAATCATCTTGTTTTATAGCCATACAAGTCTTATTTTTCTACAGAAAGTATTTATAATCTATTTTTTATAAATTAACATTTGGCCTCTATAAATCGTATTCATTAGAATTGATGAAAGTAAGTGGAGAAAAAAATGTTATGAAGAGAATGAAATAAAAAAAAAGCGGGTAATATTAATGCAATACGTAATTTTAAACGCTTAAATGAATTCTAACGAAATGAGAATTGAGGATCTGTGACGCTTATTGTAAGATTGATTGGTTCTTTGGTACGTTATATAATTCCAAAAATAGAGAAGTTATTCTTTAAAAATTTTATATCTCTTGAAGCACTATTTAATTTCTGAAGGAGACCAGTTGTTCCGACTTTATTTAAGTGGTCAACAAAAAATCTTTGATCAACGACTTGCAAACAAATTGTGGATAGTATAGATGTCTTGGAAAAGCAATGGTACAAGTTTTATATCGAGTTCGTCTGCTAATAGATTGTTCTTTAGAACCCTCTTTTAGTTTTCCTTGATCCCCTTTCTTGTTTAACGTTTGGTGACTGCACAACAAGCATAGTGGCTAAAGGACCATTAAATGATTCGTGATCATTTAGTCCTTTCTAAACACAAAATTCAAATATAATAAAAATCTTGGGAACTACATCCCCAAGTATTAGTTCTATTTCGTAAAATGAAATTGGATATTCATTTTGCAACTATACAAAAAAATAAATAAATAAATAAATAGTAACTTTCTCGGAAAAATATATTTTCATATCTTTGCATTTCATTCAGAATTGAAAAAAATGAGATTGTTATCTCAACTTTACACCTTTTTCATGTGGTGAGAATGTTCAAATATCATCATCTCAGAAAAAATATTTACATTCAACAAATATTCAATGACTTATATTTTTAAAACCTTTTTGGAGTTATATATTATAACAACATCAGTATAACGAAACCGGGTAACGGATTCATTCCAATTGAGAAAAAAGTATAAGAAAATAATAATGAAAGGAATCCAGAAGGGAACTAAAACTGATCCTTTTCTTAGCCTAACAGGTCCGTTTAATAATCTGTTGGATGTAGTACAGACAATTGTGCACCTCCAGTAACTGTTATTCGAGGAGAAGGGTTACTTGACTGATGTAGGAATTTATGGGAAAACGTAAGGACACGGACGATAACGTTATCATGATCAACTTTTAAGGAATGAGGCGGGAATATAAACTGGGGTATATACTCCTATAACTGGCCAGGGGATATAAATACTACAGGAGCCTGTGGGTCATTATAATGTTTTTAGTTAGCTGGATTGTATTCTGGATTTTATTATTTAACTATCTTTAAACAAATCTTGTACTTATTTAAAATACTATTTTAAATGAGAAATTTCAATCTAAGTACTTTTTTGTATGTAATTTATTACTGTTACTATTATTATTTATTTATATTACTTTCTATGTTCTTAGACTAATAAATTGTATTTATATACATATTTTTAGTTGTTAGTCTCTCAATATCCTGTTCGAGCCGCGATCACAAGACAAAATGCATAACAAAAAATTCGTTAATTTTTATTTTGTCTTAATTTTTATTCGTATGAAAGTCAAACCATTATACAGATAACGTTTTGAAAGAATTCTTGGGAAATAATCAAGTCAAATATCTTAAGAAATATAATTTTAATCTACGGCAATAAAAAAAAATGAAAAGCTTTTCTACTTCAAAGAAATACAGTACAATATTTCTTGCGTTCTCAAGAAATAAACAACAATATTGCGTACTTTACAAGGATCGTAATATGAAGTCCATTATTCGAATACAAAAAATATCACAGTGGGAAGGAAATCTGACTTCATTATTGGTAAAGGAAAATGTATATTTGCGTGGCTGCTTCGAACCGGTATTATATATTCATAAATTACAAAGAAAAAAACAGTTTTACTTTCTGCAATACTCATTGTAAAACTAAAATATAAGATGTAATTAAATATTAATTTCGATTGAATAATTAAAATTATTTAGAAAAAATAATTCGAAATTGCTCCCCCCGCCAAAAAAAGGGGGAAAAACGTTAAAATAAAATAAAAGGGGGTAAAATAGTATTAAATTTACAAATTTGTAAAATTTTCGTCAAGTTCTAAGGTAATTTAATAATTATAAAGTACCTCCTCTTACTTGAAATCCTATCAGCATGAAGGGGATAGACCAAAACGAAGAGTCGATGTGGCACCAAGCCACTACGTTATGACTTTAACTCTGCATTTAATTAGGAACCCTTAGAATACTCCATTTTTCATTTAACTATAAATGTTAATAAAATTTAATATTTACCACTTTATTTAATACTGTTATTTGTCGATAGGAACTGTTATATGTTATTATTGAAATGTTCGTATTATTTTTATGGAATTATTTTATTCTTTTTTCTGCAAGTAAGTATAATTATATTACGATCGAGCTAACAAAGTTTTGAATTTAAGCTGCTGAAATTTTTAGACGACAATAGTCTGTTAAATTTGTGTAGATTAAAATAAAAATAATTAAATTGTAGGTTTCTTTAATCATAATTCTTAAATTAAGAACGATTTATTCATAAAACACCTCAGATTTACTTAAATATTTATAATAGTTTCAAATGACTGTCTTACATAGTGCGGCAAAAATATTATTAAAAAAAAGTTATTTGAAAATGTACTCTATTTCGTAACTAATCTGTTTCATGTGGATCTTACTCGTGAAATGTGTAACATTTGCTTGTTAGGATGGTATACTACTTTTTTTTACTCATTCTTTCATTCTATAGGATTTGTGATTTAAAAGTAATTAAAACAACTCGATAGTCTCGATACTTAACATGTGCTTATTTTACTGACGATAAATTTGATTAATAAGTATTACATTTTTTTTTTTTTTTGGGTGGAAGGGACGTTATTTATTAATTCTTAGTGTTAAATAAAAGGTATACAATATGAATTTTAATAGAAAAAATTCGCACACTGTAAAATGGTTACTTAATTAATTCGCTTAATTAGTAAAAATTATGAATAATTACATAGTAATCAAGAAAAGCATGAAAAAGGTACTTGTTATGATAATGATCCTTAAGAATACACATAGATTACAAATCATTAGTGAGAATACTAGGATCTAATTGTTAGAACACACGTTATATAACTTAAAAAGCGATATGCAATTATTGTATAAATATACAAGTTATTTTCCACATTTAAAACAAGGAGAACTTACATGCCCGATAAATGAAAATGGATTATATTTTATATTTTGAAACATGAGGAGCTGAAAATAAATTTAAACAAATTTTGAACTTTAAAAACTCCCAGTTTTTTTTTATGAATTAATAATTTACCCGGTCACAATAAGAATTTCGTGACTGGGGATTTACCCGGTCACGAAAAATATATTAATAAAAAAAAAAAAAAATTGAAGATCTGTCTATTTCAAGAGGCTTTCGTATCATTTCTATGATATGACTGTATAGTAAGGGTGAGACTGTATAGTAAGTGACTGATTGTAAACGATCTGATATGAGGTACTCATTACTCGTAAAATTAGTCCAGTTATTATCAGAAATAATATTCTATTTCAGGAGAACTAAAGAAAGTGAAGAATGAAATAAATGTTTTTTTTTTACTTTCTTTTTGTCTGAGTAGCATATACGGTTGCTTATCAGCACGCCAAATCCACTGATAAACATTCCGTTCAACAAATGACAGCTTTATCTTGTTTATTACAGAGGCTAACTGCATAGTGACTAAAATTATTCCCAGAGAAAGAAAGTCGGATTAGTTTAACATTTACATAGTTTTAAGTATGAAAAGTGAACTATATCGGTTTTAAAATTTTAAGCGTCTTGAACATGGAATAAGAAAATA
>JAAAKQ030051821.1:0-16235 GCA_010016005.3 Zanna intricata | reverse complement strand
AGCCCTTCGTGGCACAGGCATTCGGTCTTATGCTCTAGGGCGACCGAATGGGGTGGTGGCGGGAGAAATGCCAGCAATCCAATGGAGCTGGGTACGAGGGCGCTTAGAAGAAGAATAAAATGTTACAAAAAGGATGACTATGATCCATATGATTATTGTCAAAGCTGAATCTACCTTAAGGCAGGTTCTTTACTCTAAACCTTTGTATTCTCCTCTATTTTCGTTCACTTTTCTCATTATTTTTTTCATTTATCAATTTGTCGATTAACCATTCTAACCTCCTACACTTCTCACCTCTCCAATCTCCTTTATGCCTAATTTCTAACGGAAGGAAAGATATTGTTTGAAGAATTGTATGATGCTACAACGACAATTACAACAAGAACAATCTTCATATCATCGAGAGTTCAGTCTAATGGAAGTAAGCAGCGAAAATTCAATAAACAATTGAATGAAATAATGATTCGGACGTAAAGGATCCTCTTCGAGCATCTACAATTCAACTATTAACACTTAACTGCATAAGTACAATATATAAGCCAAGCAATCCATAATAATAATAATCAGTTCCAACAGGCATCTAAATAATTCTTTAGTTCCCTACAACTCTGACAATTACAAAACTAAAAGACATTACAGGAATTAGGAGTCTGAAATAAGGAGTAGCAATGAAATAACGAAAATAAATATAGGGCCAATAGCCATGGGATGATATCTCTGTTAGAGGGATAATTCCTAGTTTAAGTGAACTTAAAATATAAATAAAAAAAAAATGTAAAACTACTCCGGGATTCATGAAAGATATTGAAGAGGCAAAACAGTTTTGAGATTAAGTAGATGGTATATAAAGAAAGAATATGGAATTAATAAAATAAATTAAGAATGAAGTAGAAGTAAACGAGATACAGACGAAAAAGAGTTTGGAGAAAAACGAACAAACAGAGGATATTCAGAAGTGGAGAACACAACAGTGAATAGTAAAGTTATAATTTAAGGGAGTATATACAAAAGTGGAAAACAATGGAGACGATCTCTAAACCGACTAAATAAAGACTAATTATACAGTTTAACTAAAATAAGTATTACGATATAATAACACTGATACACCAAAAAAAAATTTTTAATGTTTCTCTAAGTCTGATACAATTTCTGGAATTGCTATTTTGCTACATTGCAGTTCTCTAAATACAATTTTTCTATCATCCTTAGTTTTAAATAAATTACGCTTCAAAAAAAATTAAGGGAAAATAGAGTTAAAATCTGTAAAATGTATCATTTTGCATGGCCTTACAGAAGAATAATTTCTTTATTAGTTAGAATGTTTTTGCTGATGCTTTTCTTTTATAAATAATCTCAGGCACATCCGGAATTAATGTCCAACAGTAATCGGCTAGCACGTTAGTTTTCCATTTCCCTTTATAGCGGCTTTCCATCACCGAAATGCCTGTGTGGATAAGTTCAGTGTTCATCGCTTACGTCTCGGAGGTTGTCCGGGAAAAAATCCAGTGGAGGAAAAGTATTTTCTCGGAGATATTACATCACATAGCTCTATATGATGTAAGAAGTTGATTAAGAATAATCGCCGTGGTAATTGTCGCATTTTTGTTTGCCGAGAAAGGTTTTGTAAGCTACACTTTCTACATTATTTAACGTCGAGTTAAATACATCAAATTTGACCAACTTTCTTATTTTCGGGCCAACAAATATTCCTTCTTTAATTTTTCCTTCATTTATATTCGGAAATTTCTTCCTGATTTCAAAAATCGGGGACTATCCTTCTTCATTGCTTTTACAACATTTTTCATTAGTCCAAGCTTGATATGGTGAAGGGGTAAAAATACTTTTTTGGGTTTAACTAAGGACTCATAAATAATATTTTTATTTATTACTCATAATAATTACTCACAATAATAATATATTTATTACTCATAATAATATTTCCCATTTGGAGTTAAGATGTCTCATTTCTTTCACTCTTTGATAACTTAATGTTTTTATCCCTAACTCAAAATGTCTCATTCGCAAAGAAAACACATGTACTTAGTATAGACTAACTGCATGCCTAACAAAGTAGCTATAACTTTCAAATCACCACATATGTTCCAGCTATGCTTTTTAAAATTTTTTTTTTGAACATCTTTCTTCACATCGTATGTGGCTTTCAAATTTATACCACAAGCGATTGGTGTTGTAAGCTATTTGTTACCGTTGTGTAATACCTGTAGAACCACTTTTAAATTGTACTAGGATGAATCTATGAAAAGGCGCCAGTGCTCACATTTATGAACTTGTCCTAAGTATAACCGTAAGCTTATAAATATTTGTGCAATAAGCCAAATTATTTTCATCAATAAAATACTGAGAGAGCTGTTTTTGTCGGCTTCGAAAGCCCTAAATTTTTGTATTTTTTGAAATAAAGTCCTCAGTCTTCATCCAAACAGTTCAGCTCAATTTATTGATAAATTTAAATCCATAACCAAATCATTTAATTCACCTTGTGATATAAGATGTAGCTGATTGTAAGATAATTCAATATAAAAATCATTGTTGTCTTCTTCAGTACTATCTGATTCTTCATCGCTGCTTTCGTAACATATATTCACAGGTGGCTCAGGAACTGGAATAATTTCACTGTGTGGTACAGGCCCGATTACAGATTGCAGTGAAGGATATATTACAGTATATTTAGATTTTTTAGAAATTCCAGACATATTTGTTAAACAAAAGTAACAATCGGTTACATGATCCTTTGGGTACACCAAATGGCAAAGTCTTCCGTATACCTTTTAGCCTTTTTCATAAATACACAGAACAATTAGTGCATATTATAGGAGGAGTCCATATCTTATCCTGATCATCAATTTTACCCTGAAAGCACAAATGATATGCTTCTTTAATTAAAGGTGTAACGTTTTTTCTACTTGATTTTACGATAACGTCACCTCATACATAACAAAAGGCATCCACATCATTTACACATTTTCGAGGCATTATGACACTGCACTGTTAACAAACTTAAAACAGCAATAAGACTGAACAAAATTACTCATTCCTAAATGCAATGCTTAATACAAACAACACAACTCTGTTTCAGCTACTGTTTTGACCTGCACAGACATGATTAATCTTGTCCACGAAGGCTCACTCGTCAGTATTAGATATGATGTTATAATAGGTGACTATGATTTGATTTAATTCTTTATTTAGTATTGCTTATTTATAGCTTACAAATTATGTAACAAAGTTAAACAATAAAACATGAGTTAACAAAATGCAATATAGGAGCTTAAAACATTAACTACACGTTGAAAAATGAAAAAAATCCTTTAGTTAAATTAAAAAATTTTTCAAAAATGGTGGATGATAGAAAGGTTCTGAGTTCATATTCTTTTTTCAGCATAAAAAAACGAATTAAAATAAGGTATCTTAGATTAGGAAATAAAAATTATGTTTATCAGTATAATACATAACAAGTAAAAGATTTCTAACTTAGATAAGATAATATAGACTATTTAAAAAAGATATCTAAAGCAGGTAGGCACAAATGAGCTTTTTATGAAAAAATTTTAATGAAATCTTTGCTGGGAAAAATACTAAAAGCTCTAGATAACTTTGTTTGACAATTTTATCCCCATTAAAATATAAAATGTCGAGTCTTTTACAAATTTTCCTTTCTACAGTTCATATGAGCTATTTCGTGTCTCTAAAAAGAAATGTAGTTAAAGGAAAATGTAAAGTAAAATTCTGAAAAGAACTAATTTTGCAAGAAAATAAAATTTAAAGAGGAAATAAATAAAAAAAAGAATGTACTGAATTAAGATTTTTTAGTGGAATGAGACTCTTCCAATGAATGAAAGGTCGGTATGATTGATTGATAGGGGAAAGAGTAGATGTACAAAATTTACAAGGTATTTAATTTTATAGTTAAGAACAGGAAAATGGCGGTCATTGCAAATTGAAAATATTTTATAAGATCATTACGACAAAGGTTAATGGATTTTACAGTTTGACACAAACATTTTCTAATTTTCTGGACCACGGAAAAGATTAAAAAAGATCCCAACTCGATATTTTCAGTAGTTAAGGAATTATTTAGTTTTTTCCGCTTTGTCTTCCGACTGAAACGGCAAGAATTTCAATAAAAAATAATTTAAAAAAAGGCTCGGCAGAATTCTTAAAGTATTTATATATTTCTTTTTGTATAAGACTGTTGGTATATAGATATTAAAAAAAAAAAGTCTTAAATAATTTCGAATGCGGTATAAAACAGCAAGTAGTAGAAAATATTTTTGAAACCTGGTACAACATCATGGAGAATGTTTAAAGTTAATTGGGTTGATGAAACAATAAATATGTTTTAAGACGAACTGTTGGCAGAATCTTGTAAATAGACGAACTAAAATGGGGTGCCAGATATAAAGATATGGTTTATTTGTTAATGTGGTAACAAAAGAAGATAAAATATCTGCATGAATGACAACGGCAACAACACAAGAATACGACAAATCATTACGAAGGAAGTAGTAAATATTCTTAGATTAAAAAATTAGCGTACAACTGAAAGGAAGGGAGAGAGAGAAAGAAAGAGATAGAGCGAAATAGTAAAAGCGAATAGCAAACATAAGACTGATATTCAGCTTTTTAATATAACATTAAAATAATTAATGTTAAATAGTAATAATATGAATATTAAATAATATTTTATTGAGGTTTTACTGCAAAATAATATTAATCCAAGACTAATAATCAAAACGAAATGGATTATTTTTAAAATTAAAGTAATATCCTAATTTTATTTTAATAAAAAATAAATAAATAGATTGAACAGATAATTTTTTACTAATAAAATAAAACAAATCAATTTGATTAACAGCTTTTTTTATCCATTATGATGTGATACCAAACACGGTCAGAAATACAAAATAAATAAAATATATGAAGTACTACTTAAGATATATCGTTGAAAAGCTTTCAATGAGGACTTAATACTGCAGTTAAGAAAAAGTCCAAAATCCAATTTTTTGGGGATGTTTGGGCTATTTTCTCGACACTTTTGGTACAGTCGATTGCAATCAAAAGAGGATGTGCACAACTATATGTTATAATAATCCTAAATTCAAAATTTCTACATCCTATGGGTAACTGTTTTTGAGTTACGCGAGATACATACTGTAAGTACGTACGTACAGACGTCACGCCGAAACTAGACAAAATGGATTCATTGATGGTCAAAACGGATATTTTCGTTGAAATCTGAAATTTTTCGCGATCGCAATACTTCCTTTACTTTGTACAAAGAAGTAAAAATGTGTAATTTAATAGGCGTACAAGTTAGTCATGTAGTGTACACATCCACATCAGATTTTTTATATTCCTGATCATAACGAACATTAACAGGTTTTTAAATTTTTTAAATAAAATTCCTTTCGAAATCCCTGTCTGAAAAAATTTATTATTCTGAAAATTACCATAACTAGAAAACCATTAGTTAAAAAACCAAAATTGGATGAAGATATAATAAAAAAATAGTTTTTTATTAACAAATACCATAACGTATTTTTGGAATTTATTTGTACGTTTCTACATCTATTAGACTAAAAAGTAAATTTATAAAGAAGTCTATAATTTTTTCCTTTAATTTATTGAAGGAAATTTTGGGTATAATATAAAATTACAAAGGGTAAGTAATCGTAAAACAATTTAAGACAATCTTTCCTCATTTTATTATAATAATTATTATTACTATGCAAGGAGTCATTGAGCTTAATAATCAACTGCAAAGATCTAACTGATCTAGAAAAAGTATTTTTGAACTTGGGTGACCTCAAAAAATTTTTAAATTCAAGAGGAGAATCCATTTTTATAGATATGCTTACTTTCTCTTTGTTATATAATGTAACAGTAGATAAAATAAAACGAACAAGGAAAAACGTATAATGATTTTTTTTTTCACTTCAGATTTAAATTATCATTTTTAAACTTATAACTATAAATATATCGTATAAACCAGTAATGTATTCACAAGATAGCAAGCTATGAGAATAATCTGCCAAATAAACAAAAATAGATACAATAGCTGATTAAAAATAACTTGTTTCACTGGTGTAAATAACATAATATGAGTCTATAGTTGTAAAATGACCTGCATCGTCGCCAGGCACGTTCAGTTAGATTAAAAGTTTGTACTGATTAATTTTCTTAGTATTTGGTCTTTATACTTAATTGACTAATACAGACGACAAAAAAAATTATCTCTGAAAAGTTAAATATATTTAGAAAACAGTGTACAGTATTTAATTTTAACGCAGAGAAAAAAGGAAGGTATTTTTAAAATCACCAATGACGATGCAACATTTTTTCTAGTTTATTTTTTTATTTTTTCAATCTTATAAAACTTTAACCACACAATTCGATGCATTTTATAAAGAATTTTTATGTTTTATTAAACAAAGAGCATCCAATAAAATAATCATAACATTTACTACAATAAACAGTTATACTGAAGTTATAATATATCAAAACGCAAACCGGAACACTTTGTGCTTGTTGGAAAAGTGAACAAAGTGCAACCTAGCATCAGTAATTCAATCTCAGAATTCGGCTAATCTTTACCAACACAACAATATTTGTAGATGTTTAAAAAAAATTTGGTTTACTAGGGTTAAATATAAAAACAACTCTATGGGTACATTTAACGTATTCAAGCCACCCAATCTTTTGAGAATTTAACTCAAATATTTAATGGCAGTAATACATTGAGATATAATACAAACTTTGAGAAAACCTATAGTGAGAGAATGATTCGTAAATAATCAACACGATATCAGACTTCCTCACAATAATTTATTTAACCAAACAAAAATAAACACTTTTAAAAATTAACTAAATTAATTAATTAAATCTATACGAAACAATTTAAACTTTCGCGTAGTTACAAGAGCATTATCACCGATCGGAACTAACTACGATACACAATTAGCCAGTAAACAGCACCCTCGTCCTGCTTATATACTGTCCGTTGTACTTCTAGAAAACACTACAACAGTCTATTAGCTTCCATTACTAATTTCTACTCTATTTATAAATACAATTAATACCAAACAGAATAAATAATTACATTTATTATAAAACTAAGCTTTATCAATGCAAACTGCCGAATAAAAAAAAATTCATTCTTCTGTAAAAACAGTAATAAAAACAAAGATACAACCGTACTGCTTCTACTAGGTTTCATAACTTTCCGCCAAATTCGAAAGAACATGATTTTACAGAACAAAGACTGAACTATTTTAATATTATTAACAAAAAAATGAAATATTATTATTAAATATTATTAACATAAATATTTATCATTTTAATTAGTTATATATTTATTTGGACATCAGTATATATGGGGAGTTATAATGTTTATAAAAACCTTAGTACTACAACAAACCTTATATACTCAACTTTGAACGAAAATTAAAAAAAGTTCATAAAACAAAATCCTCGTTGTTTTAAAAAAGTTCAAAATTATTACGAGTAAAATTTTATTTACAACCAGCCCCAGCCTTAACCCTTGACTGACCTTCTGACTTTTCACTCCTATAATTTCTACATTTCAAACTTTAATAGCAATAATATAATATAAATAGAAATCGCAAGGTGAAATTTAAAGATTTTTTCAATCAAACTTAGGTTATTATCTAAGCCCACCGGGCTGGTCTAGCGGTTAACGCGACATCGCAAATCAGCTGATTTCGAACTCGAGAGTAGTAAGGTTGAAATCCCAGTAAATGTAGTTACTTTTATATGGATTTGAATACTAGATCGTGGATACCGGTGTTCTTTGGTGGTTGGGTTTCAATTAACCACGCTTCTCAGGAGTGGTCGGCATGAGATTTTACAAGATTACACTTCATTTACATTCTTACATATCATCCTCATTCATCCTCTGAAGTAATACCTTACGGTAGTTCCGGTGGCTAAACAGAAAAAAGATATAGGTTATTAACCTAAATGTATGTTGACACATATACATGAACAGAATTTACCCCTTCTTCCATTTCTTGATATTTGATGTCAAAAAAAAAAGAAGTAATTTTTAGCATGATTAATATACCTTCCCCTTGGTACTGTATTATACTACTGGGAAAATAAAATTCAATCTAATTCTTTAGTACGTTTTTAAAATCTATTAGTAAATCGACATAAACAAAATTACAAATATTAATTTCCTTATCGGGAGGAAATTTAAACGTTTATTAAAATTATCAATATAACACATTAAAAAAAAAAAATTATATTTAAAATATGAAAATAAAAACATACTCTTTGCGAATTTCCCCCAAAATTTTTCTATTATTTTTTTAAACGATATATAGTTGTAATATTACAATTGTATTACAATTCATTAAAATTTTAATGATTAGATAAAATTGTTTTGGAGAAACGATATTATAATTTAAGCTTCATATATTTTTAAATATAATATTTATGTAAATCATAATTACAAATACTTTTATAAACACAAGACGATCTTATTTTTCTAAACGATAATTATACTGCAGGATGAAACTCAGGAATATGTTTATGTATCAAATTGAATAAATCTTGCTCATTCTTATATCGGTGACGACATAGAAATTCACATAAAAAAGAATCCAACTAACGCAATTAGCCATTATTAATAAATGCATCATTGTTGTATATAATTTGTATATTTAACAATAATTAGACGAGCGTGTTATGTTTGGTTAGGTTATGTTGATATACGTACGATTTATCATACATCATTAAAAAAAAAAAATATAGAGAAATTTTGAGGGGGGAAGTTCCAAAAGAGTATCATAAAAAATTGGTACTGTAATAAGACTATTAACAAAATTCTATTAAACCATAAAAAAAACACACATACCCTTGATTAAATAAGCAATCATAAAATTGTAACAAATCCGCTTTCACAAAAAACATGCAAATTAAAAGCAAAACCAAATGCAAACAGTGATATGAAAATGAAATATAAAAGAAACAAGAAGCATTTTCAGTTACAAAGAAAATTAAAACAATTTTAGAATATTATTAAAAAAAAAAAAAGTATCTTTTCTTTGAACAGTTATACCTTACGAATTAATGAGAAAAAATTAGTTTTACTCGAATACTACATTAAAAATTGCCACTCAATGTTTAATTTATTATTATTATTTTTTTTACGAAACCCAGTACGAATTACGATTAATAATCATAAAATATAACCATCTTAATTTTTTTTTTAATTTTATCATAGAAGAGCAATTTCGATGTTCCACTACTTAGATATAAAAAAAAATTAATGTTTAAGTACCTTTAAGTACAGAATTTTATCATTTGTTTAAAATATATGCAAGTTTACCGATAACCGAATTTCAAAATGACGCCAATTTTTATTTTATTTTTAATCTGCTACTTCAATTTCCTGTAGACAGGAACTTTTTTTGCACTAAAAAAAAATTAACATACATAGTTAAATCATTACAGTAAACACCGGAACGTAAAAGAATTATTAAAAAAATATGATTTTTTTTTTTTTTTTATGTATTTTTCCTTAATGTTCATTACTTTGCTGAGTATCTCTAATGTCAATCGATATCTTTAAAATACGCAGCAAAACTGAACTACATGGTTCTGTACACAATATTCTACGTTTACAATTGAGCGATTTTACAAATAAATTTTTTATAACTTAATTAAGACGAAGTTCAAATAATGGCGTGATTAAACATATTAAAAAATAAAGCTTTATTAATCATTGAAGTATTTTCTTTAAAAGTAATTTTCTATTGGTGGGCGAATTACAATTGGCATTACAAAATATTTTAAAAAGAAGATGTTTCGGTTTTCATCAATTAAAATTATTACGGTAAGTTCATAACAGTAGATTATAATGTTAACTAACAGGATAAAAAAAAATACTTAAAAGATTAATTAAACGGAATAAAAAAAATCTGATGTGGTCACTACATTACTTCCTTGTACGCCTATTAAATCAGACATTTTTAAATTATCATTTAATGTAATTTTATTTTACAATCAGAGATTAATAATTATTAATAAATCAGTATGCATAAAAAAAAAGTTAAAAAGTAATAAACGAAGTTGGATTAGAACCGATATGCCTTTCTCTTGTAACATCCAAATATAATTAAAATTTTATTAGGGTATAACATTGAAACCAATGAAAATAAGAACCACTTATGATACATCGTTGAAAAGCTCTCAATGAGGGCTTATTATTGGAGTTAAGAAAAAGTGCAAAATCCAAAGTTTTTGCATTTAGACTAGTTGTTCAACGGCTCTAAATCCAAAATTTCAACATTCTACAGCTAATCATTTTTGAGTTATGCGAGATACATAAGTACGTACGTACAGACGTCACGCCGAAACTAGTCAAAATGGTAGTTCAAGAATATAAAAATGGATAATTCCCTTGATATCTGTAGATCGAAATTTTTCGCGATTACAATTTACAAGGAAGTAAAAATACACAAACCTCGACCAACCTTTCCTACAGAGAGTAAAAAACCTATCATTAAGACCGATGTTTGATGAAAAGTAAGGTTTAGATGTATACAAAGAGACATATAATCAAGAGAGACTCTATAATCAGGATTGAACTGGAAGTCTCCCTTCCCTGTTCTGTTCATATGTGGACCACGTAGAGCAATCCTTATTTCGGTTTTGCTCTTCTCATTCTTCTTCCTGGTCTTCATCCTCTCAATACTATCTCATTCTAATTCTGGCTGCTTTCCTTTTCTCATTTGAGCAGCCCACTTATCTTCTTTTGTTGTTATCCTGAAAACCTTCAAACCTTTTGACAGTTTCTCTGTTTCTTTCTTTGTTCAAAGTCGTTTGTTTAACGTCTCCAAATGCAAATCTGTAAATTCCATATTCTTATTTTTGTACCATTCCCTACAACTTTTTTTCTCTATTTTTTGAAAACTTTCTCAATTATACAGGTGAATAAAATTTGGTAGAAGTCCTTCACCTGTTTTAACTGCTGTCTACATTTCTAACAATTCCGACAATTCCCCCGAAAATGTAACTTTCGAGACTGTTTTTGTTGGAGTGTTCTTAATTACGTTTTCTGTTTGTCTATTTATTCTTATTGCTTTTAATATTTTAAAGACCAATTCAGATCGATAGTCGTACGTTTTTGAATTCTATCCATACAATAGTTGTAATTTGACTGCTTTTAATCCTGTGCGTCAAGATGGATATTAAAGAAAAGATCTGATTTGAGGATGACTATCCTTCCTAAGTCGTCTTTGGTATTCCCCATTAAGTTTCTCACATATGCTTCGATCCTTCGCAAAAGAGCTAATGATAGAATTTTATTGACATTAGTCAAGAAAAAATAATTTTTTTTTTGTAATAAAAGAAAAACTTTCATTAAAACTGCAGGGAATTTCGACCGTCTGTTAGAAAAGAGTACATCCAAATCTCATAAATATACAATTGTATAATTGTAAACTATGGTAACATTGTAAGTAGTATAGATCTACTTATTTCTACAGCCGTTTCACTTCCTACCAGTATTTTAATAATAAAATCTATTATAATAATATAAAATCTATTTAATGATTTTAATGAGTTAACATTTTATCCTATTATTTTATGAAAATCTACCTTGTGCTATCAAATATTTAAAAAATAAGAAAATAACTTTTTTTTAATTGAATCTTTTTCCCACCTTGGGTCAAAGAATGAACTTTGGAAAAGTTGCCTTGAAATTTTTACAACCTCGATATTACAAACTAAATAACTAAAACTCCCGTAGTATTTAACAATATTCTTAATTTTTTTTTTTATACAAAAAGCTTAAATTAAAAAAAATAAATTGTTAAATATTCTTTAAATAATTTGGAAATAAAGATTTTAAGTAGAAAGTAGAATATGCGTTAAAATTTTAAACTATTAGTATATAAAATTGTCATCCCCGTCGCGGCTTCGCCCACCCTATATGGTTGCTTGGGTTTCCAGTCGTGGTCAATTTTTTTTTTGATTTTATCTTTTTTTAGTCAAGTAACCGAGACAGATGCAATCACTCGTATCATAGGCAGCAGCTGTGTTGGTTGGGCCGCCGAGCCGTACAACGGCGCACCGCTTAAAAATTTGAAATTCAAAAAATCTGAAAATGGTTTTTAGATATTTATTTGAAGAAATTTGCAAGCCCAATCTACTGAATATCTTATTTCTTATAGTCAGAAACGAGAAAAATTTGCAATCATTTTTCAACATTTTTTCCTTTCTTCACCACTTTCAAGGTTGAATTTCGAATAATCTAGAATTAGTTTTTAAATATTTACATGAAGATTACACAAGCCAAAAATCAAACTGATATCTTCATTTATTACAGAGAAAAAATAGTAAATTTCATCAATAGTTCTTAAAATCAGATTTAAAAAAATCTTCTTAGTGTGCGCTTACACTGTTAAGAAAAACGTTTATTCAAATTTTCATAAATTTCAGTAGTTTTTGCTGCGCATTAATTATGAATCAATCACGACATGCTTTATATTTTAGATAATCAAAATAAATTAAACAATATTATATAACTTATAATTAAAAGTATATGATCTAAAACAAACTGCATTTTACCTGTACCATAAATTATTATCATAAAAAAAAAGAAAGAATTACAATAAAAAAACCTTAACTATTAGAAAAAAAACACATCTACAACAACAAAAGGTGAAGAAATAACACAAACAATTTAAAACCCCAAAAAACATTTTAATGAACATTTTATAAAGCAAATTAAACCACCAAAGACATGCATTTAGATATATCAACCAATCAAAAATGAATGTAATCAAGCATACCACCAGCAACTTATTTTGATTTTTGGGAAAGGGCAATATCACATTTATTGTATATATAAGGATTTATGTTACATATTAATTTAAAAAAATAAAAAATACAATATAATATTAATTATCGCGGGAATTTCTCCACTCCGTTTGGACCATTACAAGATCAAGGAGCAGAGAACGGTAGGGTTACACGCCTTTACTATAAAAAAAGAAAAAATTCAGTAACAATACATGCATAATGTGAACTCCGGAATAACTATTGGAATGTAAAGTTAATGAGTTTACATTGAAAGCATTATGTAAATTATATTTATTACAGGGAAAATATATATTGTAAGGTAGGAAAGCAGTGATCAGAAAAAAAATTAATAATAAAAAATAAATAAAAAGAAAAATTAACGGAAATGTTTATGACTAAAGAGAAAATGGAGATGATGAAGGAAACATTAGCGTTGCAGATCCGCTCGGTCCAAGCCAGTTATCCGAAATAGAACGAATATATAAATGAATTCAACCTTGAAACTATTCTTGATAATTATTTTTATTATAATCAATACAAACACAATCGTTCGTTTAGCTTATTCGTGATAGTTCGTCTACTGGAAAACGGCCTTTACCAGAGGAATTTATCACGCAATTATTGTATCGCAATCTTCGTATGCCCCTAATATTCTCAAATTCTAACAGAATAAATTTATTTTTTTTATGATTAATGCACTATATAAGTTTTAATCTTGTGAATGTAATATAAATTTTTTGACATAAAAATATATGCCATATCTGATTTGGATTCGAATCCGGCACCTTTCGGATGAGAGGCTGCGAGTCTACCATGGATGTCCGCGACAATCAGGCGTGAATATATTTGTCTTGTACCTCAATAATTTCCTGTTGTATGCTTTGATAAAAACATGTGATCATTAATCTCAATATGTATTATTTCTTCTAATGTAAAAGATTAAAATTGTGCATAATATTTAATGCATACTATGTAATAAAACTTATTATCCGACATAAGGGATAGTACATTCTTTTTAAATTTGTCTATATATTCGTTAACTATATGCCCCATTCTTTATTATGGCTGAAATGTATGTACGACAAAATGATACACATACAGTCCAATCCCGCATGACTGGGCCGAACACGGAAAACTGGGATATAAGTTAACTCAGTTCCTTATCTATTACAGGTGTTTTAAGGCATACCTATGCGCTTTGACAATGATACTCTCCACAGAATGTGATTACTGCGGGGGTCCAAAAAAAATAAAGGTGTTCATCTGCGATCGGTTTCTACAGCAAGGGAAGCATTTCGGAGAGAATTTGACATGCTTACTCCACAGCACAACTTGGAATCATGGTAAGGATCAAACGATCATGACACGCGGTGTCCAGGATGTTGGTTAAGATTATCCAAGTAAAGCTGGCGTAACTGAGTCTTTCTTGGGGCAGGTCCTGGCCCTAAGGTCAAAGTTAAAAAAACCCTGGTTCGTAGGCGTGGGGCCAACAATGGAGTTGCGGATGGAGATAAAACAAATCTTATGGTATAATAATACCATAAGGTGTGCCCGGCGTCCAATTTTGTAGAAGGGGAAGTTTTAATGTGTAGGTTCGCAAGAGAGAGGTAAAACACTACCATTGGGTTTGAGACCTTTTATGAAGCCTACAGGGTTTCCATTCCACAGATGAAAAAACCGTTTTGAATAGAATAAAGGTGTCAGTTATAATGCTGGATAATCACCATTTTGGTAATCTGTAAAAATACATTTAGTTTAATATAAAAGGCAAAAAGTAATCGATCTTTCTATTACTTTCCCTAGTATATCTGGCATTGGATGCTTGTTATTTTTAAACATTCGCTAAGCAGTTTTTAAGATAAAGTTTTATCTCGTTAAATCACCAAAAATCTTTCAGATATATAAATTTTAACAGATGTAATAAATATAACTTGTAATGTTAAATAAATCCAAACATTAAAGTTCGATGATCAGTTTGATAGTAATGCAACCGTTGTTTCCAATGCAAGCATATTCTTTTATAAACGGAATATAAAAGCGATAGGACATACTAAAATAAGGATGGATAAATACATTTGAAATATGTGTAACTCACAATAGAGATAATTACACAAATCAATGCTGCACTGTAAATAAGAGACTTATTTTCTCTCTACCCGATAATTATTGATGATAAAGGTTGTACTACAATTAGAGAACATTTTATTACTTAAACGTTTCTCTATAAATGCGCATTATAACCTTAATTTTTTATGGTTTACGCATATCACTATTTAACTTCTTAAAAAATAATACTCATGCAAACCTATATATATGGTAAAATTTCATTTATAATGTATTTGAAAAATTTTAAATTTTAAATCTGTAAGATTGTAAGATGTGCTTCCTTCTTTCTAGGTACGTGCTTGATAAAAAAAAGAGAGATAAAAAAATATACATGTGTATTGTAAAATAATAAAAAGCAAAATCTGTATCACAAATCGATCATAGAAATTGTTATTTTCAAGTTAAGCAGATCAGATAAAGTGCGTATAATTATTTGAGAATTTTTTATTTATTTAATTTTTTGTGAATTTAAAAAAAAAGAAAAAACATTGTTTAATAAGAACGTGAAGGTGAATATTGAATCTAAAAAGTGAATAAATGTTTGGAAAAGAATAAAATAATAAAGGAACAAACCAGAGGAAAAAAGAAGTAGAAGAAGCAATCAGCATGTTATAGTAAGTAATGATAATGGCTTACGTAAAAACGTTGTTCTATCATGAATAATTTCGTTTCGGCGAGAAGCTTCAAATTTAACTTTTTACAAGGCTGACTGATGTTTTACTACGGTGGAACCTGTAATAAATTTAAAAATACTTTTCATTTTTAAATACTAATGATAGAATAAACGTTTCTTTCATTCTATTTATTCTCTATTTTACATGAAAGTAAAATTTGTTTACTTCAGAAAAAAAGTCGTTTTTTGCTAGATTTAAAGTAACAAATGATTATTTACTTCTTTTTTTAAAAAGCAAAAAATCAGGTAATTTTAAAATAAAATAAAATATTTTATAATAAACGAGCAGCACATACTTGTAATGTACACAGAGTGTACATCAGCAGCGGTCCTGTACGAACTGACTTAAAATTTATCGATTAACAGGATATTTTTATTACATTTTGTTACTTTACAGAACATCAAAAAAATATCTTATATATAAAAATATTTTTAATATAAAGAAGTAATATCTGACTAAATATAATAATAAAAAATAGATAAAACTGGTTTTATTTAAAGATTTAATTATCAACAAATATTCACATAACAATGAAATACAGGGTTTGTATAATAAGTAACCGGACTGACCTCAGAAAATTTTTTATTGGCAAAATATGTACAATTT
>JAAAKQ030051820.1:0-24702 GCA_010016005.3 Zanna intricata | reverse complement strand
TGAATTAGGTCTCTAAATATATTCATATATCTACTATTAAGGGTCTTTACTGTTTGTTAGTACATTACATTTACATATACCAAATATAAGCAAATTTAAAATGAGTGCAAGCTATTATGAATTCAAACTGAAAAAGTTTGGATTATAACTATGGTAAATTCAAATTGACAATTACTCTTTTAGTATAGCATAAAAAAATCTGATTTGGACACTACATGATTTCCTTGTATGCCTATTAAATTATATACACATTTTTTTCTACAATTCATTTAAACTTATTTGATTGAAAGTGAGATATGATCCTCCAATTCTTTAATAAAGTGGACAATTACATAATTGCTAAAATATATTTTTTATTAACATAAAATATTTATACAATTATTAATTCAACAATTTTACCTGAAATATTAAGATGGAGTAAAGTCCCTTTATTACTCTTTAAATAAATTTAAGTCTTATATCTATGTAATACTATGTTTTTTAAATTACTGTGATATAACAATTGACAAAATGAAAAAAAAAAAACTAAATTTTATAGCGACATTTATTAACCAGTAGAATAAAACAAATGCATAAATAAAAAAAATAGTTATGTATTTCTATATTCTATGGCTAATTGTTTTTGAGAATGTATTAAAGGTAAAAAAGATAGGCTTTGGAAATAAAATTATTTTAATATATTAAGATCATGCTTAATGTTTAAAAAAAAATTGTTTCTTGTAAGCAATTTCTAATTCTGAAAGTAAATAACCATAGTGACCTTTTCCTATACAAAGTTAAATCAGTATAAGGCACCTAAGATCCCTATCACTGTAGCTAACAAGGGAAAGGCCTAGGCTTCGGGACACCAATTTGTACCATATTGTGAGTGTGAATAGTACTCGGTTTAGATGTCTTCATTACAAAATACTATCATGCAATATTCAATTTTAATCAAGAAAAATGGCCCAAAAAATTTCAATAGCATTTTATATTAGTTGTAATTAATTTTGTTTCATGTTGCTCAAGTAGATGTGTGGTGTAAGTGAGAACGTGTCGGATCCGCAACCACGCACATATCAATTTGAATCTGACTTCATATACACAGTATGTCTGAAAGTTCCCAAATTAAACTTCTGTAGTTGATACAAGTGATGCCATCATTTGGAAAACCAAGGAACTATCTGATATGATGTCTGACAAGTGTGCGTACAAAATTTCATCACATTTTGTCATTTCAGTCTCGAGTTATATTTGGCTATGTACATTGTGTTCCATGTTGTGAGCTTGCACAACAGAGAAGCATGATAAAATTTTTTTAAACTTCAAATATCTTTCGTTGAATCTTATTCTATGATACAGCAAGCATTCGGTGAAGAAGCCACATCTAATACAACATACACCTGGCAGAAGTGGTTTAAAGTCGGTACAGTTATTGGATGATGACGAATAAGACAGGAGGCCGTCAATAACTGTTCATGACGAAAACAATGTGAAAGTGCACGTACAACTGGTCAAACTCTGAATTTTAAATTCTATCTGGAAGTAATGAAGTGCCTGATGGATCACATATGTTGAATATGGCCTAAGTACTGGGATCCAGGCAGTTGGACTCTCTTGCATAACAATGCCTTAGCACACATGGCAACATTTTTAACATGTTATTACTACAAATCAAATCACCATCTTATCCCACCTGCCCTATTCACCCGACCTGGTTCCAGCAGACCATTTTTTGCTCCCAAAACTCAAGCTGAAGGGCTGCTTTTTCGATGACATTTCAGCCATCCAAAGAGCTTGCACCAAGCAGTTGAATGCGATGCCAGAAAATAATTTCTCCAGAGCGTTTGACGTGCTTTACCAGCTCTGCAACAAGTGTATAACTAAAGAAGGGTTTTTTGTAGAGAATGGATGTGAGTAAATTTGTTTATCTTTAAATTTCTATTTTTATTTAATTTAGTTTGGAAACTTTTCAGACAAACTGTGTACAAATACTTTTTTAACTTTTTTTTTTTAATTTAAATATATTGATTTATTAATAATTCTTAACCTCTGATTATAAAAATTTTTAATTAAAATGAAAAGTAAAAAAAAAAAATTTATTCGCCAATGACTTTTGATTGTTTTTTTGGAGTGTTATTAACTAATTATTATTTATTGTTAAAGATTTGTTTACAATTCAGAGGTTAATAATTATTAATAAATCAATATATTTAAATTTAAAAAAAAAAATTAAAACAATATATGTTATGAAGTCGGATTCAAACTGATTTGCCTTCTTGTAAGATCCAAATATTTCATTAATTAAAATTTTATTTTGAATAATCTGGAACCAATGAGAAAATAAGTACCACTTATGAAAAGCTCACTGTTGAAAAAAGTACCACTGTTGAAAAGCTCTCAATGAGGGCTTATTACTGCAGTTAAGAAAAAGTCTAAAAACCAAAATTGAAACCTTCTTTATTTAGAAGTCTGACTATTCACACATTTTTGGCCCAGTCGATTGCAATCAAAAGAGGAGGTGCACAGCTGTATGTTACAATGGTCCTAAATAAAAAATTTCAACATTCTATGGTTAATTGTTTTTGAGTTATGCGAGATACATGAATACATATGTATGTATGTACAGACATCATGTCGAAACTAGTCAAAATGGATATGTCCATTGAAATCAGAAAACCAAAATTTGTTGTGATTACAATACTTACTTAGTACTTAGTACAATGAGGTAGAAATAAAAATTATCAAAAACTACTAACTTCAAACATTTTTTTTTAATGTTCAAACCACTAATATTGAACATAATTAAATATTAAAATATTACCAACAGCTCCAGTAACATGAGGTGCAGACATGCTGGTCCCATTCAATAGTTGGCAACCTCGCAATGTGAAATTTGGCACAGAAGTTATGGCACCTCCAGGTGCACATATCGAAACACCTCTATCACCATCCATAGTTGGACCCCTTGAAGTCCATGTGTAGGGCATACCAGATAATTTCTGTCGTAAAGAATACTCAGCGGCCATCATATCAGGTGATACATAAGCACCCACACCTATAAATATTAAAAAAACTAATATGTAATTAAAAATCATTGAAAAGGTTAAACTGATCTACCAGTCTTTTCTTAATTAATCTACCCAAGATCAACAGATAAATCTGCAGCTCATTATTTTAGAAGTAAGTAATAGTCACATGTCTCATGCAGCCTTAGAGTAACCTCATTTAAGTACTATGATGCAACATATGTAAAATTAGATAGTCCATTTAATGAAGGTACTGTGATCCAATCTTTTTCAATTTAACATTTGTTAATAAGTAAGTTCCTTTTTCCCAGCAACTGTTCAAGATAACTTGATTCTGGGTTTTTAAAAGGCAATTTTATGATTACCAAAAAAACTGAAAAATATTATTTCAGATTAAAAAACAAAAATAATTTTGAGTTTTAATGGATGTTATTTTCAAATTAATACGTTAAAATCTTTAGTATACCTATTAAGTATACACTGAACATTTCATTAAGCTATCACAGCTAAGAAAATTGTGCAAAGTTAAAAAAAATTCAGATTTTTTTCGTTGGAGGAGGTGAAACCTTTTATAATCAACTTACAGTCTCAAACATTCAGATTGCTAAAGGACATAAGAAGGATTGCTATATATTACTCCTCTTTATATTTATCACCCAACTTCCTCTTAACTAAATCATCCTTTCCACCTTACTTTCTCTGGTTCTCTCTCTTCAACCAAATTTTTCATTTTTTGCAAACACATGTCCAACTTTTTCATACTAAGTATTAGATTTTTGTCAGGATTCAAACCTATAAACATTTCAAAATTTGTTCTGTTAAAAATTAAAGGTGCTGACAGCTTCAAAAACTCCAAATTTAAAAATCTTGAGAGGAATAAAAGTTTTGTGTAATAGAAATTACAATTATTCAGGCTCTCATTAATGTTAAGAACTTTGCAAGCCACACAAATAGGCTCTCGGAGCCTACTGTTAGTGAAACCTAGATACGCCTTCATTACCATAACAGGCAGATTCTGCATATGTTTGTAGACTTGTTTTCACTGAATTTTGACTGACATTCTTGCACCACATAATTGAAAGATCTTACAAGCAAAAACATATTTTACCACAAATTCAACCAATGCATTTACATTGAAATAAGCAGACAAAATAGCTTCTGTCATGTCTTGGATACTGCAATAGTTTTGAAAATGGCTGAATAGTAAAGATTAAGATTTCTCACTGCTTCTAGTGTAAATGTTTTTTTTACCAATTTTTATCTTTAAAAATAAAGATAAGAATATAGTTTAGATAAATAAACCATGTGTAATATAAATAACCCACACAAATTAAGAAAAGTTTAGGTAGAAGAAAAAAAAAATCAACCAAAATTTGGAAAAGCTTGATTTCTATTTTTATTTATTTTTTTAAAGAACTTAAAAAAAATTTCAAGTAGCAGGACTGAAATATTTTCTGACTCATAAATACTTACCTTTTTTTATAATTTAAAACAAAAAAGGTGAATATGTGTACTTCACCCTAAGAAATGTAATTTGAATATTAGCATTGTACTCGGTAGTTATGTAAAATATAGACTTCAAAGATTAGTTTGATGGCTTTCCAAACAATTTTTTCAGGTTATTAAACGATTGGATTAAAAACTTATTTCATTATTCTGGAAATCAAAATAATCATCCATGATAACAACCTGTTATGTTTCTAAAGTAATAATAAAGTATACATTATGCAATTTTTTTTGGACAACAAAAAATTTAAGTTTTTTTGACATACGTAACTTTTCCTGAAATATACATTCTGCCTAATATCATAAAAGTAACTAACTTATTAAAAGAAATATTTTATTGGGGTTTTCTTACAATTAATCGAAAATAAGTAAAATTAAAGAGATAAGATATAAAGTAATGTAATAAACAAACATACAGTATACAGTGACCCATTGTATAAAATAGACTGCACCAATAGCCTTCGGCAAAATTAACCACAGATGTAAATACAGGGTCATTGAAAAAAGTTGCAGCAATAAATAAAAATAAATCATATCTCCTTAAGTAATCAAGATTAAAATATTAATTGGAACCATAAAAATATTGGGATAGTTTTTTTAGTTGTGACCAGCGATGATCTTGAGCCAATGCGCACAATGGCACAATGCCTCTGCACCACTGTGAGTCAGTGCAATGGCAACAGTTCAGCAGAAAGCACAATGCATTTTGTGGTTAGCAGAATATAAATCAGTTCAATGGACTTTCCAGCGTGTTATAGCAATGATCCCCTCATGCAAACAGCATTAGACAGTGAAATGAGCAGTTTAAGGAATCTGACAATGTGAAAGTAAAAAAGTCCCCTAGATGGCGCAAAACAAGTGACAAAGCAGTTGAGTATGTACACCAAAGTTGTTTAAGAAGCCCTAAAAAAATCCATTTCTAGGTGAACTTTACAGTTAGGAATTACAAAGACAATTATTTAACATGTGTTGCACAAGTGTTTAGACCTTCATGCTTAAAAAATTCAGCTTAAACATCAAATTAAACCTTCGGATCATCCTAAATGTATTGAATTCACAAGTCAAATATTTCATATCATTGCTGATGACAAAACATTTTTAAAACGTATTATGTTTATGGATGATGTGACTTTCAATGTCAGTGATTAGATCAATCAGCATAATTTTAGGATATGTAGATCTCAGCAACCCAATGAATTTGAATATGTCAGACTCCATAAAAGTAAACAAATAGTCCAATCTGATGTCAGATCGTTTGATAAGCCCAATCCTTCTTCATGAGCCTACTATCACAGGGAATGTGTTTATTTTTTTTTTTAATCTCTCAGACCACAGTTAGGAATTGCTTCAGAGGATGAGATGAATGATTTGTAACATGTGTGAAAATACCATGCCTGACCAGGATTCGAACCTAGGACCTCCAGATGAAAGGCTGAAACGTTACCACTCATGTCATGGATGTTTATTTAGACATGTTACAACTATACATTTTCCCGCAAGTTGATGAAATTGAACAAGAAAGCAACACTGATGTAACGTTTCAACAAGATGGTGTGTCTCCTCTTTTTACACTAGGCGTATGACACATTTCAATGAAAAATTCCCTAATCCCTAGTCATTGGACTGGTAGGGACAGTTCTATGCTTTGGCTTTTGAGAAGCACAGATTTGACACCCTTAGACTCTTTTCTATGGGGATATGTTAAAAACATTGTCTACTGTGAAAAAAAAATCAAAAAATTCTCAGGATGCACAAAATTTAAGACAACAAATCAGAGCTGCTATTGCCACAGTTACATCTGCAATGATCCAGCAGACTTGGGCAGAAGTCGATTATCATTTGATGTTTTCAGAGTGACCAACAAGACCCCATATTGAAACATTCTAAGATATGTAAAAAGATCTTCGAGTTGGTGAATTATCCTCTCCATAATTGTTATTAATTGATTCAATTGAAGAAATTCAAGCGAGTCAAATTGGTTTCCTTTCAGTGAAAATTCCCAATTTAGGAAACAGGTAGAAGTTGGCAGAGACTAAATCAGGGGAATAGGGGGATTGCAAAAGCATAGGGGTTCGGCCAAAACTTTTACTATTGAGAATCACAATGAACCAGTCATTGTGGTGGTAGAGGATCTAATACTTGTTTCACCAGATTGCAGGCATTTTCTTTTATACATTTTCACGCAAATGCTGAATGACACTTTTATAGTATTTCTGGTTAACCAGTCTGCCCCTTAGGGACAAACTTGTGATAAACAATACCGTAGAATTGAAGAAAATTCATAACACTGCCTTCACATTTGACCAACTTGTCAAAAAGTTTTTGGTCATGGCAAACTTGAACCCGTTGATTGTACCTTTGTTTCTGGCTTATATCAAGAAACCTATTTTTTGTTGCCCTTATTTAAAAAATCTGGCTAAGTTTTAACCTGATTAATCAATTCTTGGGGCAGTTTAACTTGGCATTGTTTCTGCTAGTCTGATAACAATTTTAGAATGAATTTTGTGGACACTTGATACATATTAAAATCTTCAGTTGAAATTGACTGAACTGCACAGTCTTAAATTTTGTCCTTCAGCCATTATCCTAATTCTAAGTCTATGGTCAGAGTACAGTAAATTACAAATTTTGACTGTTTTTTTTTTTTTTTTGTTTTAATAGTAAAAGACCAGCCAAAGCGGAGGCCATTTTCAACTGATGCATGGCCATCTTTCTATCTTTTGAACCAGATTAAAACCTTTGGCTGGCTACGAATTTATCCCCAAAAGCTGTTTAAAAGTTCAAAAATCTTCGAAGCTGATTTCCCGGTTTTCAAATAAAATTTGATGCCAACTCAATGTTTTGTTTTTTCATCCATTTTGTGAAGCCAATCCATTGAGAACCAGAAACATGTCTTCACTCAACCAGGATGCCAATTTCTATTGAACAGAGATATTGTGGTGATCTTTTCATGAGAAATGATATTAAAAGAAAAAACAATTTTGCTGATGTCTTAAACTTTCCACCACAACTCATATGTTATCACAAGAAAAAACATGCTTTCCTGCCAACAATGCATATTCATGAACTACTTGATCAATCTTCTGTCATCACTTACAGATACTGCCAATATGATTTGTTCATTTGCTTATAATCAAATATTTTTTTTTTAATCAACCCTTTAATCTGTTAGTTAATAATAACTGAATATTTTTCCAGAAAAATATAATCAAAATCTACATTTATATAATATTATGAATGCAGGGGGATGATGGACAAAGGCAAAAAACTCTTGAAATATTAAGTGTTAACTACGTGCAATGTAGTACGTGCATATAAATGTACAGGAGACACCAGAGGCAAATTCTGTGGAAACATGTGTTATTCAGTTTTATAGGTTTACATTTTGGGGCTTCATCCACAACTTTTCATTGCATTGCTAAAACAACATGCACCTTATACACTTTTTCTGTAAACAATTGTACCTTATTTGTCTGTGAAAATAGTGTTACATAATAATCAGTATTTAACAAAAAAAAAATCATATTTGTGCTGATATTCAAACTATCTTAACATTTAAAATATTCCTCAAATAAAAAAAAAACCATTATGATGTTCATTTTTGTAAAGCTGTTAGTGATTATTCATTTTTTATTCAATGTAATTTTTTTTATAAAAGCAGAAAAGTTATTGACAATGGTGTAGATTTTATACAAATGAAATGTAAAAAAAAAAACTAATAAATCATTGGATTTATTTAAACCAATAAGCAAGATGTTTAATGAATATGAAAAAAGAATTTGATAATATTCTAAATTTTACTAATGACACAAGAAAGCTTAATTTTACAGCTAACTCAAGAATGAAATTTCTGTATATGAGAATATATATACACAGAACACGAATAAGTGGAATTAGTACAACAGCACAGGGAAAGAAATTAGTCATAGTTATGAAAAAAAAAAAAAAATTAATACTAATATAATCACTTCAATCATAATGACAAATCAAGTTTTGAAGTCAAAAATCAATTTAAAAAAAAAATCTTATGTGGACATCACATGACTTCCTTGTATACCTATTAAATTAAATACAAACATTTAAAAAAAAAGTATATAAAATTTTTAATTCATTAATAACTTCTGATATTATTTCATATTTGTTTAATGTTTATTATTATTATTATTATTGATAAATCGATATATTTAGATTAAAAAAAAGAAGTTAAAAAGGTAACAGGAGATGAAGTCGGATTCGAACCGATGTGCCCTTATAAGATCCCAATATTTCATTAATTAAAATGTTATTTGGCTATAACTCTGGAACCAATGAAAATAAGTACCACTTATGAAATATATTTGAAAAGGTCTCAATGGGGGCTTATTACTGCCATTTTAAGAAAAAGTCCAAAATCCATATTTTTTGATTTTTGAATTTTTGAACACTTTTGATCCAGTTGATTGCAATCAAAAGGGGGTGGGAGGGTGCACAATTAGTTGTTACGTCAGTCCTAAATCTAATATTTCAACATCCTACGGCTAATTCTTTTTGACTTATGCAAGACACGTATGTTCATATGTATATACTACAATACATATGAATGCGCACAAAGGTAAAGATAAGTCCAACAAGAATCAGCATTATGCCCTCTCACAAAAAATGAAAGCGATTTTTAAAGAACAAAAAATTCTATATGCAATTGCAAGTTACTGACCTCATCAATTACACGATTAATCAACTATTTATTTTTAATAAAAGTATTCTAATCTAGCTCAGGTATTGTCTTGACTTTTTTAATTTACTTTAAACCTACTAACAAACAGTTTTATGTTTTTAAAAGACTTAAAATATACCTAGAAGTTTAATAACTTATTTTATACTTGCCTTTTCACTTGTTCAATGTAAAATTAAAGATAGCAACCTATAAACCTCAGAAGTAATATGAATATTTGTATTTTAAAAACCATTATGGTACCAAATATTTACACAATGAGCTCACTCAGATGACAAATATTTTAACTAAGCAAGACATAAACTTTGGCTCAAGTTTAAGAATAATAGATGATTTAGAATATATTATTTCAGAAATGTCTAAAATATATTTTTATCAAAATACATTACTTTCATACAGACAAAAAATGAAAAGGACTACAGAATAATAATACTCTGAGAAATTTACAGGGAACTAATTTTCAAGTTTTTTAGACTGAAACTCTACCAATAAATCAGCCTGAAAAGAGTTTTTATCGGCAATAGCCTGTATGTAGAGGTGATATATTTTTTTTAATAAAAAGTTAAAACAGAGTATGAAGATTATACTTAAAAAGTAGTGTTTTATGATTTAAGATATTAATTTTTTTTTTTTTTATTAATTAAGAGTTCTTGATAACAAACCTGTGAATATAATGGCAGCATTAAATAGAAACTAACATTTTACAGAAACAAAAATCACTAAACCTAAGACAAAGAAGAATACAACTAACCTATTATGTTGTGTGCATTGATGAATGGAGGGCTGCTAATAGTACTAAGGGCAGGTCCATGATTACCAGCAGAAGCTACCCAAACAGTACCATATTTATCAATTACCTCATTCATCAGTTCTCCCAGTCTCCTGTAAATAAGAAATTAACCAGTAACTGAAAAACAAATAGTTGTGCAATAATGATTAGTCATTTACCTTGGTACAAAGTTAAACTAAAACTGTTCTATATTGTATATGTTTAACTCTATGTGTTAATTCTCAGTCAAATTTTTGAGTAAATGGTACAAAAATCCTTACATTAAGTATAAATGAAATATTTTCAGTTGCATGATCTGCAGTAAATATTGGCAGAGAAACATATAAAACATAACTTTATGTCAAAAAAGTATTAAAAACAAAGAAATTCAATTCTTCTGAATTTTCTTACAATTAATAATAAGACTATTAATTTAAACCTTTAAAAATTAAAAACCTGAAGCCTTTACTAAGACAAAAAGTTTTAATTGTGCGTTTCTACAAATATAAATTATATTTATCTGATTAACCTAAGTACAAAATTAATAATTAAATAAGATAGGATGTTGTTTACCTTATTCCATTATGTATGTGAGAGCGGTTTCACGAATTACTCGCATCATCGGTTGCTTAACATAACTTCTATAAATCATTTATTACATATTAAAATCATAATTACAATTGAAATTAAAAATCATTTTATATATATTAAGATTTAAAATTTAAAAATTCTTAAACATTTTTTTTCTTTCCAAATCAAAAATAAAATTTTTTAATTCAAAAATTTAAATTGAAATTAAAATTAAAAATTGCATATATTTAAATATGAAATCATTTTAATAAAATTAAAATAAAGTAAATAATTTAAACAAAATAGAAGAAATACGTGTGGACTAGCTAGCCAAAGTTATGTGACTGTAATAGAGTTAAAGTATTATAAATTTTCAATGTCTTAAGAATTGCTGCTGTTTACAGCAGCTTTAATGATTGCGTCATTCTCATACTCTTTATGTATATTGATCAAATAAAATTTGCTTTCATATTTATTTATATAAAATCTTTCTAAAATGTCTAAAACCCTATTATTTGTATTAACATTGTATTTCTTAATTTCCAGTATTTCTAAACTTGTATGAATATCAGATATTGAATGTGTATCATTAATAAGATGATCAGAAACATTAGAGAAACCCAATTTTCTACTTTTAAAACATCTAAAGTATTCATCAAATCTAGTTTTAAAAGATCTAGTGGTTTTATTTATATAAATAAGGTCACATTCATTGCAATTTATTTTATGAATACCACGTAAATTGTATAAACCAAATGATTCGATACATACATTACTTTTTAAATGTTTTATTAAATGGTTATTTGTCTGATATGCTGGTTTAAATAAATTTTGATCATAAACCTTGGTTATATTTTCAAAAATATCAACATCTAAAGTGTTTATCGAACCTAGTTTTAAAAGATCTAGTGTTTTTATCTAAATAAATGTTTTGCATCTATATAAATAGTTTGTTTTTATCCATGATATCCATTTTATCTATAATTTGTAGATAATGAATCATACGTTCATTATTAGATTCTTTTTATAGATAATAAAAAGAAATCATTTTATTTATATAAATACTTTGTTTTTTATCTACATAAATAAGGTCACCATTCATTAATTTTATTTTATAAACACCACACAAACTGTATAAACCACATGAATGTGTATTATTTTTCAAGTGTTTTATTAAATGATTATTTGTTTGGTTTATAGTATTAAATAAATTTTTACATAAACCCTTGTTATATTTTCAACAATGTTATCAATATATACATACTTTAAATATACATTGTCAATTTTTTGTGCTATTTATTGATATTAAATATGTATTATTGTTAACTTTTAACATTTGAATGAATGGATATGAACTTGTTAATTATCTAAAAGACTTAAAAATTGAGGATAACACCAGGATGTTTAGTTATGATATTAGTAATATATATACCAGCTTAACTATAAATGAAACAATCAATATAATAAATAAATTAATATACCATCATGAAGACCCTTTATTCATAAAGGGTAATATTACTGTTTTTAAAACTATCAGCCAAAAGAATTATTTTAAGTTTGATGATAAATTTGATACTCAACAAAATACTTACCAATAGGTTTCCCATTATCAGCTATCATGTATGAGATTTACTTACAAAATATTGAAAATAAACTTGTTTACAGAATTACTAGTGTTCATGATATTCTACTTTCGACTAGGTATGTTGATATTTTTGTGGTCTGTAATCCTGTTATATACAATGAACATCTAATAATTTTGAACAAGGTAAATTCTTAACGTAATTAATTGAAATTTACTGTGAAAATTGATAAAAATAGGAAAACAAATTACTTAGATGTTAATATTGAAATCAATAATAAAAATAATCAATTCATAACTTCAGTATATGGAAAACCCCACAACCAACAAAACCACCACACGTATAACCACGTTATACACATATAACCAAGGTTTATAATCAAAATTTATTTAAACCAGCATATCAGACAAATAACCATTTAATAAAACACTTCAAAAGTAATGTATGTACCGAATCATATGGTTTATACAATTTACGTGGTATTCATAAAATAAATTGCAATTAATGTGAGCTTATTTATATAGATAAAACCACTAGATCTTTTAAAACTAGATTTGATGAATACTTTAGATGTTTTAAAAGTAGAAAATTGGGTTTCTCTAATGTTTCTGATCATCTTATTAATGATACACATTCAATATCTGATATTCATACAAGTTTAGAAATACTGGAAATTAAGAAATACAATGTTAATACAAATAATAGGGTTTTAGACATTTTAGAAAGATTTTATATATATAAATATGAAAGCAAAATTTTATTTTATCAACCTATTACAGAGTATGAGATTGACACAATCATTAAAGCTGCTGTAAACAGCGACACTTCTCAAGACATTGAAAATTTATAACTCTCTAAAGTCACATAACTTTGGCCAGCTAGTCCACAAGTATTTCTATTTTATTTAAATTATTTACTTTATTTTTATTTTAGACATCATATTTCTATATACGCAATTTTTAATTTTAATTTCTATTTAAATTTTTTAATTAAAAAATTTTTATTTTTGATCTTAATTTTAATTTAAAAAGAAAAAAATGTTTAAGAATTTTTAAATCTTAAGTATAAAGTATATAAAACTATCTTTAATTTCAATTGTAACTATGATTTTAATATGTAACAAATGATTTATAAAAGTTATGTTGAGCCACTGATGATGCGAGAAATTTGTGAAAGCGCTCTTGCATACATAAAGTAGGTGTCATCCTACCTTATTTAATAATTAATTTACTACTTAGACTGATCAGATAAATATAATATGTGTAGTGCAGAGGAATAGGATTCTCAAAAGAATTGATTTAAAATACATATGTATATATGAATTCCACCAACAGTTAAGTTTTAATGAGATGCAAGTTTTTAAATTTGAATTTGAATAAAATCGGGGAAAAATTGGGCATTTTCAATGTTTTTGAGGGGTAGAAAAAATTGACTGCAATATAAAAAAAAGTGTTTCGTGACAATCAATTAAACATTTACATTTCATACTTTGCAAAATCAATGATCATATAAATTTTTAAGTTTATAAATCAACACAGACAGTCATCTTGGTTTCAAGGAATCTTGGGTTAATTTAACTTTTGGAAAATGTTGGGAAATTTCAGACACTGGGGTATATTAGTTCTTAATAGATTCTATTTGTATATATTAGATCAGAAATCATATTCTTGCTCAAAGCACAAATGTATTTTACATTACTGAAGGATTAAATAAGATTACCAGATGAATAACAATGATTTTGAAAAACAACTACTACTATTTCTAATTCTTCCACTGAATTTGAATAACACTCACCTACCATGTAGGTGGGAGTTAACCCACCTTCAAAATCAACAGTAAAAGACAGGCTGAGAAAACATGAATCCACATTAAAGAAAGTAGAAATAGTTTCCTGGTTTGGAGTGCACCAGATTTATTGGATAGATTGGATTTCTCAACTGAAGTGAAACTCTAACTGAGTGATCCAGATTGATGATCAAAAATCATCAGCAGGCCGAATGAAAAATTGCAAATGACATTTGGGATTAGTGATAGTTCTGTATACATGATTTTAATATGCAATTTAACTAGTATACAGAATGGCCACAAAATTTGTGTCAAAAGTGCCCATTCACTTGAACAAAAAGAGATTAATATTGACATTTTATAGGGTAAAATGGAGTGTAGCAATAATGATGATCCTAAGTTAAGACCATGATATAACTGGTGTTGAGTTTTGGATGTATGGGTTTGGGTCAGAAACCAAGCTCAGTTTCCCAGAGGATGTCACCAAGATCTCCAAGGTCAAGAAAATAAAGTAAAAGTAGTAATGAATTTTTTTATTACTAGGGTTGTGCATCACTTACACACCAGAAGCTAAGTTTCAACAAACAATATTATCTGGAAGTTCAGCGCAAGACTAATCCTGTAGGATCACATAAGTTACAATTGCATCATAATAATATACCCAGAATTCATCACATCTGATCTAGGATTTCTTTATCAGCGATAGAATTCCTTAGATCTCCAGGCTCTTTACTAACCAGAATTGGCTCCTTGTGATTTCTGAATGCTCCACACAAGCTGACAATACCACAGAAAAGATCCCATTTGTCAGTCGACAGGACATAGCGATGAACTTAACAAAAGATTAGTAAACATTCCAAACATGGACCACAAAAGATGTTTTCAGCAGTGGATCACCAAGTTAAGAGTTTGTCATCATAAGGGGTATACATCAAAGAGGACTAGGATTGGAGAGGCAAAAACAGAAGCAAAAAAAAAAATAAGATTTTTTTTTCATAGCCTATGGTCAAATACTTGCTGAAGAGATCTTATGTTTATAATCTAAACCCAACTGAAGTAACATGGTCTATAATTAAACCTCATGAACAGTCATATATTAGTTAATAAAATTTTTAGGGGCTGGTTAATGAAGCCATGAACATACATAACAGAGGAATAATGGCAAGGATTTTTTCAATTTATAATATCACTTGAAAAGAATTACTAGTATAAAAATTTTGTAATAAAACGTACAATAGATAGTTTTACAACTTTTTGGGAAGGAGAATGTGAATAGTTCCAGTTCTAGTTTTAACAAAGAGGATAATTTTTATGATGATTTAGCTGTGCCATTAAAAATGAAGGCTGATAAATAGCATCATAGTGTAACAAACATGTAGCAAATAAGTAAAGTATTTTTATTTTAATGAACAATGAAAAATTGATTTTTTTATTTGTCTTTTAAAGTCTGGCATTAAAGGGTTTTAATGATAATCACAAGCATTTAGATAATTATTTTTTAAATATCAGCAGACGTAGATTACGTTTTTCTCATACAACAAATAGTTGTTAAAATCATCAAACGTACAATTGTAAAAATACATTATCTACATCAGTTTATAAAGAGAGGAATTACAATCTTTTTCTAAATATCTTTAATGTAACTTAGAACTGAATTAAGCATATTGAATTATTTACATAAGGAAAATAGTAATATATATATATATATATATAAACATATAAGCAGGTTGTAAATAAAGTATCATAACTCTCTTAGATTAGTGAATGCAGTCAAGTTAATAATAGCTTCCAGAGACGGAGAGACCAAGTTCCACTGCTACTTTTGTTCCTCTTGGACATTATATTTCTATTGAAAATTTTATTAATGTTAAGTCTATTTAAGTTTTTATGTTGAAATTTAAATTTTCTTCATCTATCTAAAATTTTAAATTAATTTTTAAATTTTGTTAATTAGATATAACCAAAACAAAAAATAATAATTACAGACACAAGTTGGCTTGAAAATAGCGAAAATTAGAGAAGCTATTAAAAAGCATTCTGATTAAAATGGATGCTGTTCAAAATTTTCTACAAATTAAATTATACAGCATTAATATACAAATGAAGAAATGTTTGCAATGTTTATTTTTTTTAAATATATCAAACTATGCTAATATACAAATATCTCATTATTACAATAATAATTATTATTACTTTTTAACTGTAAAATAAACAATAATAATATTTATAATACCCTGAGTTAGAAAAATTTGACAGTTCTCCATAACTCATGTTGATGACATGTATTTTATTTTGGGAATGATTTTTCATCACATGAATCATAGCTCTAACAAGTGCTGTTCCAGTCTCCATTGTTTCCAATCGATTATCACCTGAAAAAATGTAACAAGTTAAAAAGCTGGTTTTTAACATAAAAAAGAAAATTAATAATCTATACCAACTCAATCAAACTGTATAAGCAAAAAAAAAAAATTCTGTGATAACAAATTGAAGTCACAACACCTTCAGTACAGAAATTAGCCAATTCTATAAAATAATTGCAATGAAAATACATAACTAAGAAATAAAATGAATGTTCTGATTTACAAGCTATGCATTAATCATAGGTACATAACATTTTTATTTGTTAACTTTATAGGTAGATATAATTAACAAAGTGTGGAAATAATTGATTAATATACTGAAGAGAACTCTGTTGGCTTCTAATTGATTTTACTTGAAATATTCATTCTAATCAATATTTTTCAGTCTTAATAAAACACGCACATAATTTATACAGAACTAATAATAAACCAAGTCTTGAAGCAGTAAATGCTATTTGCAGATACAGTTTCATTGATTTCTGAAATATATAGAGTATAGTATAGTATATAGAGTTTACAGTAGTCCTACAAAAAAAAGACCTTACCATGAACAAGCATTGGTGTTTTTTGAAAGTGAATATCATGTGACCTCCTATTTACAGTTCAATACCACCTGCTGAAAATGCCATCTTAGTACAAATGTAGAGAATGGTGAATAGAGGTCTGAACATTTTATCACATCACTGTTCATACTGACTAGTGTATCTTTGATTTTATTCAGGACTACAGACAGTGATGATTTTTAGCTTCCACTGTTACTATCATTACTTTTTTAATTGTAATTATTTCTAGATTCTGTTATTCAATGGAGGATATTAAAAAAAAAAACCTGCTACGGTGGTAAACAAACATGGCTAAAAAGATAAGATAACGTTTAAAAAAAAATTACACACATTTTTTAACAATTTTAAAGATTTGTTGACTAAAATTTTGGATGGTATGCATAAAATTATGGCTAGTGAGATGATAATAATCTGAAAGTTTTAAAACTAAGTCAATGATTGCTTTTTACAAAACTTTTTATAAGTACTTGTTAACAAAGACTAAAATTTTTGATTGTATGCATAAAATTATGGCTAGTGAAGTGATAACAATTTGGAAGTTTTAAAAGTAAGCCAATAACTGCTTTCTACAAGATTTTTTATAAGTACTCGTTAATAAAGGCAAATGAAGATCTTGGGCAAAGAACAATCTAAGTCAATTTTTTTTTAAATTGTGTTAGTGCTGCCATCTATTAAATTTTAATGGTTTTTACAAGTAATTTTGAGGAAAAAATAGTACATGTCCATGATATTCACATTTGAATATTATGCATTCAGGGAAGTATCATTATACTGTTCTACTAAAAATCACTGTTTTCTAGAAAAGAGTCAAATGTGACAGACTATTCTTTGACTGAGGTCTTCATATAGAGAAACAACAATTCAGATCAGTTCAAAGAGAGCAAACAAATATCTGAAAAATGATACAAGTACAATCAACACATTCATAAAGTCATGTTAGTTACATCAGTCATTTTTACTTCTAATGTTATAGCTACCCACTTTATACCTAATGGAAAAATTTAATTTTGTTGTCTTATGTTAATTAATCTGTACTTTGTTACAAGCTCAGGATATGTCTATAACTAATAATAATTTGTGATGTCTTTATATTAAAAATAGAAGGGAAGATGACTACTGTTATAATCATTAAACTGGATATGGTAGAGTTGGTTGGAGTATTGCATTCAACATTCAGCCGCAAAATTAATACCAGCCTCCGTAGCCGAGCAATAGTGTCTCGGCCCTTCATCCGGAGGTCCCGGGTTTGAATCCCGGTCAGGCATGGCATTTTTCACACATGACATGCTATAATTCGTTCATCTCATCCTCTGAAGATATAACCTAACGGTGGTTGGTTCCACAGGTTAAATACCAGATTTTTTCATGTAATTTTTTTGTATTATTAGCATTTTACATTATTTATTGACTACATGATGGTAATATGAAATAAAACTGCTTTGCTATCTTTCAATATTCGATTATAATTCTATTTGAAAAAAAATAATTTGCTTACTAGCAAAGTAATAATTTATTGTGGTATAGATTGTTCACTTTAAAATGGTTAAATAATAAAATAAAAGATGAAAATAAATTTTCAGACATTTTACTAACCAATACACAATGATACTATTTGTGCTCCAGGAGCAACACCATTTTTTTCAGGTAGATCTGGAAAATTTGCAGCTGCTATTGCTGCTACATGTGTTCCATGGCTGGCTGAAAAGTAAAAAAAATATTTTTTTCATTTTAAATTAAAATTTTTCCACAACTTTTTCTGCAAAAGAAAACTTCATATTAACCCAAGAACAGAAAGTGAACTACATTCTCCTTATGAACTGACAGTTTTAAACCATTTGGAATATCTCACAAAGAATCAACTTAGAAAATTGTAGCGAGTAAAATAAGATTAAAATTCCATGGCTATATTTAATAAATCAGTTCTCATATATCTGAAATTTAACAATATTTGGTGAAGTAACACCTTGCAAAGGTAAACAATTTTGTTACTGAAAATGTAAGTCAATGCCATTTATAAATAAAAATAAAATTATGAACATACAACTACAGAAAAAATAAGTAGAAAACAGTAATGCAAAGAAAAATGACAACAATCAACTAATCAACAGCTTTACAATCTGTTCCAAAAAAACTAATAAACTTCTAGTTGAATGATTTTTATTAAGCTACTTTTATCATCACTCATTCTTAATAAAAGTAAATTTTTGTACTTGAATATTACTAATATCACATTTAAAAAAAAAAATTGCACTGCTTAGTTGTTACCTTTAAACAAGACAAAAGTTATAAATAAAACAATAATTATTTCTTTTATTGCAAAAAAAAATGTTTCTAAAAGCATAAGATACGGTTTACATCTACATCATCTCCTAGAAGCTGCGATTTTAACCTAGTAAATTAAAATGAGTTCCAACATAATTAACATTCAACATTAACACATCAGAAAATAACTAATCATCTAAATCTTTATCCGAATAATGGCTCACCATAGTCCGCCAAAATGGGTCCTTTTGGATGATTTTGAACCTTGGTGACTCACAAGCATTACAAAATTTGAAAGTGATTTAATCAGTTAAGATCATATTTATTCATGAATCTTTTCAGTAATTACTTAATAAAATCAAATTACTAACACTTAGAAAAAATCTAATAAGGTAGAATAAAATCTGAAAAAAATATTAAAATGTTCAACAGTAACACATTTTCTTAACAGTTATTAGAATTGGAATGTCTGTATGCAGAATTTTTTATTTGTTTTCTACTTCAGATAACCTCCAATATATGTAAAAGATCACTTTTTTAGAAAACAATTGATTGTGACAAAGAAAATACATACCTGTTGTTGACATATAGAGAATAAAGTAATATATTTATAATGCAGTAACCATAGTTGTTAACTTATGCAATCTCCTATCCCATATGTTACTTTTCCTATGGTATATTCAGTAATATATGGCAAATGTTAACAACTCCTCTATTACAATCAATTATGATTTTTTTACGTTTTAAAAACGAAGGTTCATCTTTAAACTGTCAGTGCTGCTTAAATAAAAATGTCTTATTCTATATAATACACAAAAAGAATATACTATTTTCAAAAATCTTCAATTGGAAGGACAACCTTCAAGAGATGTAAATTTTATTATCAAAATACCCTCAATTTAACAAGAACAAGATTTAATTTTAAAAGCCTACATAAAGTTGTAACAAAATAATGATAATAACAATAGAAAATCTAAGTTTGTTTCAATTGGTGCTATACTTATTTCGCCTTATCATTTTATTAGGCAGAATAAGAAGACACAAAAAATTAATAAATATCATATTTAATTAAATCTACAAGTTCTATCCCTAAATAGTTTTTTTAAATTTGAAATTAAGATAATAAAAGAAATCAAATTTCTTTGTAAAATTGAAAAAAGAACTGTAAATGTACAAATGTAATTTGTAAGTAAAAACACAAATGAACTGCAAAAAAAATAAAAATTTATCTTTTTGAGTTATCTTGTAAAATACAATCTCTCCAAAGAAACCCCACAAATTTAAGTATGAGAAACACAAGTGGGAAAGATCCACTTATCTACAAATCTACAGGCATATCAGCAAATCTGTTAAAATGAAGAAGTTAAGTCGATTTAATATAAAAAAAAAAAATTTCACTTACAGCAAAATGCAACTATTTCCAAAGTATTTCCTTCATCATAAACGTTAACAGAATAATTCAGCTGATCTGAAAGAGATAGAGTGCTATATTCATATGTATGTGAATATTCTCCAAGTAAAGTACATGAACTAAGATCTCCATCATCTGATGTATCAAGACAAGTCCTGCAATGAAAATAAAATAATTTATCTTATCTATTCAGTAAAAAAACCCATTGCAAGTAAACAGTTTAACAAATCACATCCTAACAGCAACATGGTAATTATTTTATATGTATTGTAATATAATTATATTATTTTACATTACTTACTGAAAATTCATTTTTATTGCTTCCTGCTTTTACTTATTATGCTCATTAAATATTTTTTATAGACTCCCTCCTTCCACAAAATGTTGTTTACTGCAGTTTATTAAAAACATTAAGTAAAAATGCTAAAACTATAGAAATTTTAAGTTTTTAATACATGCTCTACAGTTTCAGTGTTTTAAAATAATTTTTTAACAGTTCTGTCCCTGAAAAAGCATTGAATTCAGTTCCCCTTATACACAGATTTAAGATTTTTCATCTACCACATTTTTGAACAAAATTTTATTTAATTTTTCTTTCCAGTAGCTCTCTTTTGTTATTCTGTGGAGTTTTCTTTACCCAGCAACAACCTGGTAAATTGCTTTTCCAGTCATATCATAAGAATGGTAGTACTTTAATATGTAAAACTTCATCTTATTATACATTCTTTTAACTTTTGTTTTGTTTGTTATTAGTTTTTCTTTTGTTATATAAATTTATTAAGTACTGCATTCATTTGACTAATGCTCTGGAATGATATGAAATAAATATTCTATTATTATACTATGAGTTATACCCTCAGGAAGGAAGAAAAGCTTTATAATTAAAGCTGTCAAAATGGTTAATTATGAAGATGTCAAAATGATTCAAGCTTGATGACTCTCAAGATCTGGTCCTAATATCTTCAAATCTACAAAATTTGAAATATTAATTACTGAATTTTTATTTAAAAATAAATATTCTGTTATTGGAAGCCAATAAAAATCTTAGTGATATCAGAGTAGGAACTTATTATATCCTCGGGAATCCAAAATCTCTTAGCTCCTTTTAAAATAGCAAAAACTTAAATATTTTATAAACAAATGATTTGAACTGTTATATCCAAACCATTTTAAAACATATTCTATTCTGTGGCAAGTGAAAAATTTAATGGGCTTGAATAAATGGCTCCCAAGGTTACCTAAGGTAGACAAGATGTAAAAAAATGCCTCCCAAGAACATTTAGCCATCCAAGCTTCTTTCAATTAACAAATAAATGTGAAATAGCTGACTGGTTTATGTAAAAAAAAACAAGCCATTTTGTTTAAAAAATAAAATGTTCCAATTCCACGGTTAGTAAAAAAAAACTCAATGGTGTCATTTATTACCTCCCCTTACACCAAAATAGCAACATAGATCCACAATCTCTTCAATTAACAAGAAATGAAATATTGAACTGCAATATTTAAATTATTTTTTATTCTGCTTTTTATTCATTTCAAAATGTTTTCTGTATCCAAGGATCAGTAAAAAAAATTCAATTGTATCCAAAGAGTGTGTGCCCATCCCAACTCCTTAATACCTTGACCTCTGAAAAGTAACAAAGCTTTTAAGTAATACTACAATCAAAATTTTATTTTAAGAGTAAGTAGAAAAATTATATTTAACAATTCTGAGACCCCCCCCCCCTTGCCATCTGCTACTCAATAAACATGCCATTGGATGGCATGTTTACAATATCAAAAAACAAAAGAAATGTTTTTTTCCCCGAACAATATACTCTATCACTACTGAAATTTATTGTATCTTTTAACACTTAGTATTTAAAGGGGGACATTCCCCATTTATAAAATGTTTTATCACGCATTATGCATTAAATAGAACATAGCACATTTAATTTACATAACACTGGCTGATTTTGTTTTGAAATTGCAAATATCAAAACAACTTTTTATAACTTATTCACCCAAGATTGATTATATTGAAAGTTTCAAAATAAAATAATTAAAGAGTAGAATTTGTAATAAATTTTGTAAAACATGTTTTTTAATTTTGATTAAATGGTCCCTCCTGCATTAAAAATAATTGAAAATTGTTTGGATAAATTAAATAAATCATATATTTATTTATTTATGTGTCTTTAAATCTCTCACATCCTCAGCTGACTGTAGTACATATAATATATTTTCGTTTTTGACTGCATTCATTTGAAACCAAGTTAATGAGGGAGTAAAAATTATTAACTTCATACAGTTAAATTGCACACTGTAAGATTACATTAAGACATACAGAAAAGTAAAATATATATATTTATTCTTTTTTCCACTTCAATTATAAAATATTCTGAGGCGCTTGTATCATTAATAAGTTCCTCATACTCTTACAAAAATATTTGATAAGAAACTGTCAACCAACCTCCATATATTTCCATCATGAAAAACTATGCAATCATACAAAACTCCACCATCAAAATACTTCTTTTCTAGAGTCTGTAGTACTTCTATCTGAGCCTCAAGTTCTTCTTTTAATAATTTCTCTTCTCTGCTCAAGGCTGCAGGTTTATTTTCATCATATTTCTAGAAGAAAGGAAAATAATAATATTAAGTGAAATTTATGAATCGTACTTCATTGTATACACACAAACATATTTCTTACGCATTTTGACAATTGCTTCTACAAGTTGGGTATTGGCTCATTATAATATCATACATGTATAGGATTGTTCCAATCTTGAAACAATAGTATTTACAACGCTTTCTAAATATTACTACTATTTGTACTTTTATTTATACTAATGTAGCTTTATTGTGAACAGAGAATTTTTATAAACTTGTGCTAATATGTCATTTGATAACAGTCTAGAAAAACATGCCTCACAAAAAAACAGATTTGGATTTTTCAGATATGTAAGAGAAATTGTATTGTCCAATACAATAATTACAAAATTTAAATGATAAATATGGCTTAAAACGCAAATAAGGAATTTAACCAAGAAATGGTGGTTACAGCAGAAAGTTTGTCTAAAAGACTGGACTCTGTTCTTTCCCATCATGAAGAAAAACAGCATGAAATCTGGGAAAGTTAAAAAAAATAATAACATGATCTCTTTGAATATGCAAATAATTGTTGATGAAGGGACATATATAACGGCTTCAAAGGAAAGTTTAATTGATCCCTGGTAGCCAAATAAACTAATTATTAAAAGTTGACATAGTTTGTATAAAATGCAAAATTTTTCAAGAACTTCAACAATCAGTACTTCTGAAGAATATTTTCTAAAATAGTTATATATATGAAATACAAAATATGTGAAAAAGAATATGCTTCCCGCATATTCTTTTTCACATATAGCTTTATTGTGAACAGAGAATTTTTATAAACTTGTGCTAATATGTCATTTGATAACAGTCTAGAAAAACATGCCTCACAAAAAAACAGATTTGGATTTTTCAGATATGTAAGAGAAATTGTATTGTCCAATACAATAATTACAAAATTTAAATGATAAATATGGCTTAAAACGCAAATAAGGAATTTAACCAAGAAATGGTGGTTACAGCAGAAAGTTTGTCTAAAAGACTGGACTCTGTTCTTTCCCATCATGAAGAAAAACAGCATGAAATCTGGGAAAGTTAAAAAAAATAATAACATGATCTCTTTGAATATGCAAATAATTGTTGATGAAGGGACATATATAACGGCTTCAAAGGAAAGTTTAATTGATCCCTGGTAGCCAAATAAACTAATTATTAAAAGTTGACATAGTTTGTATAAAATGCAAAATTTTTCAAGAACTTCAACAATCAGTACTTCTGAAGAATATTTTCTAAAATAGTTATATATATGAAATACAAAATATGTGAAAAAGAATATGCTTCCCGCATATTCTTTTTCACATATTTATCATCTCTGTATATTTATATTTAATCATCTCTGTACATTTCAAAATATACAGAGCTTACTAATGTAAAATGGAGGACTCTGGAGCAATGCAATTAAGTTAAAAGGATATATGAGGTGTGATCAAAAAATATGGTGAATGAATTTTTATAGCAGAAATTACTTATGCTGCATCTATTTCAATTAGTATGTCTCATACCCTCATGTGTTGAGACAGGCAGTGACAAGTTTGAA
>JAAAKQ030051809.1:0-16235 GCA_010016005.3 Zanna intricata | reverse complement strand
GTGGCACAGACATTCGGTCTTATGCTCTAGGGCGACCGAATGGGGTGGTGGCGGGAGAAATGCCAGCAAACCAATACTTATTTTGACCGCGATAAGTGCCAATCTATTTAGAAAATATATTTTCTTCATCATAGATAGCAAACGAATCTAATGTTACAGTCGCAGTGCGCTGTGTTCAGGTGGCATCCGTTTAATCAGAAAGTTCCGTTAAGTCTTTGTAAAGACTTAAAATATCATAAACATAACAAGTTGTTCAACTTAAAAGTGGATCCATAACTAAACAGTTTATTTACAAAAAAAAAAAAAAAAAAACTTGGAAAAAAGCTTTAATATTCCCATTAACTTCATAAAACAGCAAACTTATCCTACAAAATAAATACAATAAACGCCTATTAGCGTACGTACGATAAAACCACACAACAGTGGTGTAGAAAGGCAATCCTTTCTACACCACTATTTTTTAAACTGTGTCAATACAAAATTAAATATTAATGATTAATAATAATAATAACTAACTAACTATTAATAACTAATTAACTATTAACTAATAATAATAACTATTAATAATAATTTTATTAATTATTTGTTGTGCGCACATCCTACATCTTACTTTTCTGAATACAAAAGCAATTTAATAAAATTTTAACAGGATTTATTGTTCAAAATCAGTTTATCCAGTCATAAGTTATTAAGTTTCAACACATGTATGTACGCCGCCAACTCAGATACATACGAACTTTAACCCCAATATGTTTTTTTGTTTTTTGAGGTCCCTGGGTCATCCATCAAACGTCAAAAAGAAATGCAAAAAATCTATACAAAATTTTTTGAGAAAAAGTAATAATTTTTGGATAAAAAGTATATTAAATAGTTTGTTATGACTTATGTGCGGTATGGAGAAGGGAGTTATCTTCAACAAAAAATTAAGCTTTCTGAGAGAGAACTGGGACGTTTCTTCGTTAATACGGATTTCACTCTATTTTCTAGTATATACTCACTGTAAATTGCACAATTCTCTTATCAATAAACTGGTTAATAATAGACCCAAAATATTAGCAACACCTTATCGGATGACGAACAGATTTAGAATATTTTCCTGACGGAATCATTTCACGATTCCATTCTATATTGTGACGTTCGGATTAGGCTCATAATGATAAATAACTGGTTTTGTAGTTCCACAAAGAGTTATTATGCGACCTTGAAAAAGCATTACCTTCCTATAAAAATCGTTGTTGAAGTTCCTTACGAATGGAAATTCGATGTCTTAATTATTTTCAGTCGATCGTCTCAGAAATTACGTCTAACATTTTTTGTAATAATTCATTTTATAATAATTGATACCCGCACTAAAAATTTCAGTGATTTCCAAAATTTTTATGTCATTAATGCAATTTTAAAGAGCGTCACTCAAAACTTCCACCTGTTTTCCGTAAGGATGATAATCGATGAAACTTAATCTACTCGATTTAAACAATTAGATCGACTTATAAAAATTTTCAAAGTTGATATACTTTCTACCATACTGTTTAAACATTCACAAATGAATTTCGGCCGATTTTACATCTTCAGAAAAGAAAAATCTTCATCTCGATGTTCTTGTACGGTATACGTATCAAGCGGAACCAACGACTTGAAATAAAGAGGTTATAATAGGGAATTTCTTTTGAAACAATTGATTTGATAATTTCTATGTTAGCAGTGCCAACGTGAAGGTAATACAATTTTAGTTTATTCTATTTCATTATCATTTTTCCTCTGTTGTCATTTATCTCTTTAATTACTAAACGACTCTCGTATTAGAACCCAAATTATATGTAATTATTACGTAAATTAACGGTTAAAATAACAAATAATTAATATAATGAGCGATGTAAGATTTAAATTTAACAAAAACGGATTAACATGACGTTGTTGTAGACTTATACAGTACAGAACTCAATTTACGTGTGTTATTTTATCGTTTGAAATCTAAAAACAAATTCAACTTATAAGTTTTCTCTTGTTTGTTGTTATTTTATTGTTTTTAGCAGTTTTTTATTAACATAAAAATTTTGAAACTGCAATAACTCTTCTATATACTACGTAATATAGATATAAGGAAAATACAAAATTACCCTATCTAATCAAGCGTAATTTAAAATTATGTAACATACGAAAAATCATTTCATTAACGATAACATTTCTTGGTTATAAAAGAACTTTTAAAAATGTAAAATATTAAATTAAACCAAAAACACAGATTTAAAATTTAACTTAAAATTATATAACAAGCAGAATTAAATTACACACACTAAAAAAAAAAAGAAGAATAATATAAAAAAATATACATATATATATATATATTTAAATAAATAATTAAACTTGGGTAAAATTCTTGGATAAAACAAAATAATCAATTAATAAATAAAATATACATAACAAAAAATTAAATAAAATAAAATCAAAGTTTAAAAAAAGGAGATAATATTGAAAACATTATCAAACACAACACACAGATGCATGCTTTAAAAAAAAAAAAAAATCACACTAATTATGTAATCATTTTCTTAATAACAAACCTTCATTCGATTTCTCAGACCAAAATAAGTTCCCGGGAAAAGCTGCAGAAAAAAATTATTTTATTTAGAATAATTTTGTACATAATAAATTTGATATTAATTTTAAACACATTAACTTAAATTGTCAATGTATAATTATTAAGGTCAGAATAATAATTATTAACATAGTTTATTCTTTAATGATTTCGAGATACTCGAGGAAGTTCTTATAAACAAATAAGAAAAGATTTTGGAGTAGGTCAATAAAGTTATGTACCTCTTATAATTTTAAATAAATATAATTCTGGACCACTTTATTTAATATATTAAGTTTCTGATTAACATAATTTATCATACAGATGATAATTTTTTTTTTTTTACAAATATTTAAATTATATTTCAATTAAAGTTCTAAATATTTCGCTATTGCATCGTTTATGAAAAAATTAGTTTTCCCAAAAAATATTGTTCCTAAAATAAATATGGAAATATTAGAAACGTCACAGCAAACAGGTTTCATAATTTCAACTTCAATAAATATTTTACGTATACCAGAATTAATAAATCAATACATGTAAAAAAAAAAAGCGCAAAATCTTAAGGAAAGAAGACAATACATAACATCTCCCTCAAAAGACGCATATAATTTATTTAAAGAAGCGCTTTCGTGAACTTAATTCGCATAATCAGCTTTATTAAATTTATATATATTCTTTAAAAACATCATTAACTTGCAATATAAAAAAATATCATAATACTTATTCATTTGTATTTTATGTTAAAAAATTTTTAAACTAATTAAATCTTTCATTGAATTCAAATTTACTTTATCATACTTTAAAAGCTTGTACAAAATTTAAAAAAACTTTCATTTAAATTAAACATTTTTAAAATCAAAACAGGATGTAAACTATAAAAAAACTGTTTAAAAATTATAAAGATAATTAATTAATAAACACTGATATTAAAATTAATTAAAAAAAGTTAAAAAAATCAAAATGTTAAAAAATATAAATGAATAAGTGATATGATATTATAGTCGTATATTGCGAGTTTATGATGTTATCTGAAGAATACATATAAATTTAATGCAGGTGATGATGCAAATTAAGTTTGCGAAAGCGCTTCTGCTTATGTAGTGAAACAAGATAAGTATTCTTATTTCAGTTATTAAATGTAAATTAATTTGTATTGTACAGAGGTGTTCAGTTCATAAAAGAATTGATATAAAAAATATAATTTTATATATATATATATATATATATATATAAAAATAGTGTATGTATGTATGTGTGTGTGTGTGTTAATAGAAGACCCTTATCGATTACGGAACTATAAATTAATTAAATAAGGTTGTCAGGGAAAGGTCCAAGAAATAACAATGAACTTTACGAAGTAAGATTATTGGCAATACTTAAAACAAAAAATAAACAGGCTGAATAAACAGACTATCAAAATAACTTATTTTGTAGTAGATAAATATTGATTGATAAATAAGTTTTCTTGAGCGTAACTGTGATATTAAACTAAATTTACTCATATAAAACAATTATCATTTTCAATAAATCTTACTATTATTTTGACGTAATATTAAACTAAGAGTGAAGAAAATAATTTTAATTTCACTATGATATCGATAGTTCTAATCACACTTAGATAGAAAAGTGATCAGACGTTTAGATAACAAAAGAGTGGGAAAAAATAAACAAAGTGAATCGGAGAAATATAGATACACAGACAAGAAGTTAGATACACACACACACACACACACACACACAGATAGATAAATAGATAAAGAGAGAGTGATAGGAAAACAAAAGAGTGGGGAAGGATAAACGAAGTGGATGGAAGAAATGTAGATACATAGATAGACACACACACACATAGACACACACACACACACACACACACACACACAGACAAAGAAAGAATGAGAGAGAGAAAGCAATCAGTTTGTTTTTTCGTTATATTGAAAAATAATATTTAAACATTTTATAACCTTACAAAACCTTAGTAACATTTTATAGCCTTACAAAAATTAATAATAAAACATTAAAAAAATAAATAAGTATAAAGTTTAAAAGAAAAAATCCGACCTGTGAAGAAACTGACGAAGCAAACGAAGATCGTGACGGGGTTCTCTGTATATACGAATAGAATCGGTTTCGATTTTTTGAAAAATAACGACGTCTCCTCTGCCAGTTCTTCATCATGACTGACTGTAGACTAAGGTTGGATTAGGCGATGTTACAACCGACCTACAAGGTCGAAGAATATAATACGACGCATTGAATTAAGACGGGATGAGTAACAAATAACTTCCAAGCCGGCCGACGACGTAATAATGTAATAAAATAATATAAATTAGGTGCGTGTGAACCTAGAGAATGTTCTTTTATTTACAGACCTTGACGAAGGTCACGTAAGTTTAGATATACAATATGAATACAAGTTAAGTAATTAAACCATTTGGTATTCATTTACATCGGAAGTGGAATATTTTCAGAAATATTTTCGTTTGGTATAAAAAAAAAATAATAATAATAAAAATAAAAAGTTCAATGTTCTTTATGAAATCCGAATTGCAAAAGGGGGATAAGTAGAAAAAAATTTAAACGACTAATGAAGTGGGCAATTGATAATTTTAGGTAGGTTATTAAAAAAAAATAATTTATTTAAAAAAAAACCACAGCATTAAATCCATTAGAATAAAAAATAATATAAATAATTAGAATAATGAATGAAATACACAAAAAAAAAAAAAACATTTTATAAAACAATTTTTTTTTTTTTATTCTACGTACGTATAACTCAAAACGATTAGACGTAGGATGTTGACATTTTGGATTTAGGACTGTTGTAACATCTAACTGTAGACCTCCCCTTTTGACTACAATCGACTGAATTCTAAAGTGCCCAAAAAAACCCAAAATCAAAATAATTTGGATTTTTGACTTTTTCTTAATGCAATAATAAAGCGCTCATTGAGAACTTTTCAACGAAATGGGATAAGTGGTACTTATTTTCTTTGGTTCCAAAATTATAGCGAAATAAAAATATAATTAATGAAATATTTGGATCTTTGGATAAGGGAAGGCACATCAGTTCGACTTTTATTTTATTTTAATTGATTTATTAATAATTATTAACCTCCGATTGTAAAAAAAATTTTACAATAATTAATAGTTCAATAAAAATCAACAATAAAAAAAGAAAAAGAAAAAAAATCAGCAGCTATTAGTGAAATAAAATTTTATAGACGTTTATATATGTAATTTAACCCGCATTATTACACATGTGTAATAGATTTCGTGAAACATCTGATTATTTAATAGTAATTAAAAATTATAATTTAGAGTCGTATTATTTTTGATCTTCGTACAAGGATTTTTTCACTAAAAGAACATTTGAAGAGAAAATTAAACTGTTTCGTTTCGTGCATCTGTTAGGGTCTATTGTTAGTATAATTAAACATCGGTAATTCAATATAAAAAATAATAAATAATAATAATAAATAAAATAATAATTGATTAATTAAATTAAATTATTATTGTCTTTTCAATTACAATTCGTTAATTTACAATCGGTTCTGAGAAAGAACCAAATTAAATAGAATTACAAAAAGCGTTGGATGAGCGGTTTCTCCTCATAAAACATAAATCCATAAGACAATAGTTTATTTGTATAAATTCGCTTGAACAGATTCACTTCATAAAAAGTGCAAAAGTTCGTAAAACAGAAACAAAGATCAAACAATATTACAGGACAAAGGTAAAGAAAACAAAATAGTAACTTCATTTGCTTATTAAAGGAAATTAGGCTCTGCATCAACCATAGAGAAGATGCAAATCTTCATTATTAGCATCATTCAAAATTATGAAAATTGTGGATGTCGTTCCAACCCAAGAGTTATTTAGAATTCTCCAGGTCCAGCAAGTCTTTTGAAAGCGTTTGACTCGCCGGACATCCTTGTAGTATATGAAATTCAGCGCTAGAGAGTTCACACGATTACCTAGTCGTTGTTTGTAATTTGAACCGAATACTTTGATTTCTTTACATACATAAGGCAATTCCCAATAGCTATGAATTTCTTCGTTCTGTGCAAACCATGGGACCTCTGTAATAATTTTCGTTACCGTATTCTGGAAGCGTTGTATAATCTCATGTTGGTCTTCCTCGACGTGCCCACTGGGCTGTTCTAGTGGTTAAAGCGACATCGCAAATCAGCTGATTTCGAAGTCGAGAGTTCTAAGATTCAAGTCCTAGTAAAGATAGAGATTTTTATACGGATTTGAATATTAGATCGTGGATACCGGTGTTCTTTGGCGGTTGGGTATCAATTAACCACACTTTTTAGGAGCGGTCGACCTGGGATTGTACAAGACTATACTTCATTTAGATTCATACATATCATCCTCATTCATCCTCTGAAGTAATATCTTACGGTAGTTCCAGAGGCTAAACAGAAAATGAAGAGGGTGTTCCTCGTCGTGCCGCGTAGCTGTATACCGGTTTCAGAATGATCTTGCATATTATAAGTTTGTTGGGCATAATTAAGTTATTAAATCAAATCATTACGCATTATAGTAATACGACATCATATTGTTCCATTAAGTTACTTTTTTTTTAATATTATTCCTTCAATAAAACAATAATGTGATAAATCGAACTACAGTTACTTAATGGTAGATAATCGGGATTTTAATCAAAAACCTTCTGTATGAATGACAAAAATTAGTTATCATTCCGGAAAAAATAAGGTAATTTATTGAATTATTAAAATAAAATAATAAATAGAAGACATTAAAAAATTGGTGATGCAAATAACGAGATCGAAATTTGTATTTAGATTTTAATATTACATATAATAAAATTTAATAAAATTCTATCTTATTAAAAAATATAAATTTTATGATTTTTTTTTTTAAATTGTTATAATAGATTCTTTTTTGTGTCAAAATATTTAAATTGCACAAAAACTACACTTTGTATACATAAAAGAAGGTAAAATTGATAAAATAAAGTAATAGAGCATTTAGGAACTGCATTAACAGAGAATTAAAAAATTTATAACGAAATAACAAATAAAATAAAATAACCTTGACCATTAATGGGAAAAAAAAATCCCACTATGTATCCCATTATGTAACTAATGTAGAACTAGAATTGAAACACTGCCCACCGGGCTGGTCTAGTGATTTAACTCGTCATCGCAAATCAGCTGATTTCAAAGAGTTTTAAGGTTGAAAACCTAGAAAAGGCAGTTAATTTTATAGGGATTTGAATACTAGATCGTTGTTACAGGTGTTCTTTGGTGGTTGGGTTTCAATTAACCACACACCTCAGGAACGGTCGATCTAAGACTGTACAAGATTACACTTCATTTACATTCATACATATCATCCACTGAAGATTTAATATCTTACGGTGGTTCCGGAGGCAAAATAGAAAAAGAGAGATTTGAAAATATTACCCTTTGTAATGTTATATTTGGTGGTGTTCTGTACCGACGTGAAACTAGAACACTTACAAAAAAGGAAAAAGGGAAGATTGAGTCAATTGAAATGTGGGAATTACGGAGGTAGGAGATTAATTAATAGTAATTAAACGATGTGAAAAATGAAAAGCTAATAAAAAAGTGAACCTGAAAGAATTAAGAATAATTCAGAACAGGAAATATATCCGATTAAGACATATCATGGGAGGAGACGGATCGATTAAAAAAGTGACAGAAGCATCAGAAAAAGATGAAAAAAAGATATCGGGAAAAATAAACGATTTGAAAGATAGTAGAAACTATTAGATTTAAAAAATTTAGCCAAGAAAAGATAAAGATAAAAACGGACATAAAGCAAGGGATTTTTTTAGGATAAACATATGATGTCTTGAGTAATTATAAAGCACAGTTTACTTACTTTTTATTTATCTAAAAATAAAATATTAATTCCAAAACATGATATTTTTAGTCTGTTAGCATATACTGTCATTCATTTTTTGGTAAAAATATATATGACCTGACGATTTAGTCAGACACCAGTGATTATGCTATTAAATTATATAAATTACTGTTTCCAAAGATAACAAACATCTTATGCCAGACGTACTAAAGAAAATTATGAAGGAGTGGTTTTCCTTTATCTTATTCAGTCATCTAAATAAAGTGCGATCATTTTATACATGTTCGTGTCATAATTATTAGGTCTATTATAATTTAAAATACTACAATTAACAATACATAAAATTAATCGAATTGTAGGTAAAGTGGGGAACATGAAAACAGACATATAATTACATCAGTTTTCTACCATAACTCGACTATCGACTATTTGTAAACCAATTTTTAAAAAATAAAATGGAATTTTGTTCAAAATAAAAGGCTTAATATTTTAGTTAACATATATTTTTATAAAACTAACATTTACAGAGATATAACGGACTGAAAAATAAACGTGGCCGCTATTTTGTAATTTACGAAGGTATTTAAGTCCTGATTTTTTGCAAGTTTTAAAACTTTATTACCAAAACCCTTACAAAATATTAAATGTGATTTCTCTATCCGAATCTTGAGTTACAAATTTTTATATAAGAATAACAAAAAAAAGGTTGGGCAGGGGAAGAACGAAGGAGAAATTGTCATTTTTCCTAAGGATATGTTTTGTTTTTGTTTTTTTACAAGTAGAATCTTAAAAAGTATACCCAGCCCACCTTTTTAAATACTCTGTATATAATTAACATACAATTAATTAAAATTAAGTTTTACAATCTATTTTCATAATTATTTACGTTTGATATTACTGAAAATGTAGATTTAGGTTGTTCATTTAACATCTCATAAAGGTAACTTTAATTTTTTATAATAAGTAGTGTATATTGTATTTATTAATCCAAATTACTGAAACGGATATGTCTAATGACTACCACCTTAATTAGAAATCATCATGTGTTATTCTTAAATAAATAAATTTATTAAATAATTTAAATATTTTATTGAAAGTTTAAAACTATTAAAATATAAATAGGGTTAACAGGTCAATTTACCGTTTTCGGAAGTAATATATATTTTAATTTTAATCTACTAATTGTAATCTTAAAAGCAGTGGCAACACAATGTAGGTTATTAGCACTCTGGTAACATGAAGCAACTTTAAAATCTACAAAAATTGATAACGGAATTTTTTATATTATAATTCTACTTTTTGGTAGTATAGAAATATTTATTTTTTTAAATTAATTTTTTAATGTTTAGCTTTAAAAAAACAACGTGTATTATTTTTTAGATTTGCATCATCACATACGGACAATATATATTTAATAACGTCATTAAATAAACAAAACATAAATTTTTTTTTTAACCTCCGGAACCACCGTTAAGGTATATCTTCAGAGAATGAGATGAATGAATTGTAGCGTGTGTGAAAAATGCCATGCCGGACCGGGATGAAGATAAAGATTAGAAAGTAAAAAAAAAAAAAACACGATATCCGAAAAAAATAATTGCTGACAAACATTGCTCTTTCTTTTTCTTATTTAGTTCCATCGTGATTTTGTATTACACTAGGAAATACCCGGTTTGAAATTTAAAAATCGGAAGATTGTAGTGAAGATAAAACAAATTTCTGATAAACCGTGACCTAAGATCTGTTAGATCGAGAGTATACTTGATACACACAAACGTTAGCCTTCTACCTATTAACAAATAGTCCATTTGAATTTTGAAAATCGGACGATTTTTTGCAAATATAATATAAGAGCACCCCATTGCACCCCTCAAATCAGCGCCCCAGAGGCAACTAATGGTAATGATCGGTCTAGCCTCCCACGAGGTGATCGCATCACATCACCGTTCAAGCCTCACACGCTTTTCCCACGGGAAGCCCATTATTATTAAACAGAATTTTTTTAAATTTATTTCATATTATTTTATTTAACGTAAATTTAATTCTATTATTTTTTTAATATTATTCATTAGATCGATTCGAATCTTCAGTTCAAATATATTCGACCTTATACAGGGATAGGGGGTTCAGAGTTCATTAAGTCAATTTATTAATTTTTTTGCTTCAATCGTCAAATTTTCATTACTATATTTATAAACCTGGACTCCCGGTTACGTAAGGATTCGAACGCGGGGTCATACATCTAAATCTGTTCAATCGTTGAGCTGCTATTATAGAACATAATATTAATATACTTTGTTCCACCGTAACAGCCGAAAACATATTCATATTTTGTTCCACTACACCATTAAATATAATTAATATGCGTTAAGCCATCTCGCAGAACTCTTTACTTTGTTAGAAGGTATGAATTTATAAATTCAAGATTAAAAAAATATAAAGAGATATATATTATGTCAGTGATTGAGATGGTAAACAGAGCTCATTATACTTAAAATTTGTTAAGTATTGATCTAATCCAAATTTTCTCCATACTTTCATGCAATAATAAAATACAGAAATAAAATTTAATTTTTATAAATAATATATTCTGTTGCTAGGAAGCAATTAACAATTATTTATTAATATTATTATAATTAATATTATTCACAAATTGTTTTTATGACTATATATCCAAAGGGAGACACCGTTGGAAAAGATACATACTAACAAGACAGACTAAAAACCAGTAACTGAAACGATTAAACAGTATTTTAAATTTGTTTTATTCCTTTTAAAGCAGATGCAAATAAATATTTATTATTTAAATTTAAGTAAAAGATGAAATAAAAGTTTTAAAGACTTAATGATATTTTAATTGATTAAGTCAATTAAGAGAAGTCTAATAATCATCAAGTCAAAGTAAGAGTCAATTATGAATAATTTCCGTTCTATTAAAAAAAAAAAAAATTAAAAAAGAAAACTGGAACGGATGTTAATTGGAGCTATTTTGTTAACTTCTCTGTAATTACAACGATAAAAAAAAAAAATATCAATATAGAGATTACTTCAAATCAAATACTATTAAGCGATCATCTTAGTGAAAGGAATTTCAAAATAGAAAGACGTACATTTAATTTGTAACCTCCGGAACCACAATTAAGTATATCTTCAGAGGGATGAAATGAATAAATTGTAGTGTGTGTGAAAAATGCCATGCTAACCGGGATTCGAACCCGGGACCTTCGGGCCTGGTTCGAACGAAAGGCCGAGAAGCTACCACTCGGCCACGCAGGCCGGCTTAATTTGTAATCTATCCCAGTCTTTCATACGGTTGTGATCCACATAAATCATTTGATGTACAAAAGATTTCTCTTTCACTGATAGTAATGATGATTACGATACAATCGATCACTGTAGTTAAAATAATAAAGGTAGGTCATATATAAGAACCCACCGGGTTGGTCTAGTGGTTAACGCGAAGTCGCGACTTCTAAGTTTCAATTCCTAGTAAAGATACAAATTTTTATACGGATTTGAATACTAGATCGTGGATACCGGTGTTCTTTGGTGGTTGGGTTTCAATTAAACACACTTCTCAGGAGTGGTCGACCTAAGATTGTACAAGACTTACACTTCATTCACATCATCCTAATTCATCCTCTGAAGTAATACCTTACGATAGTTCCGGAGGCTAAACAGTTTGATGTTTGATGTTTGAATGAGAGAGGTCATATATAAGACTGAATAAATTTTAGCCCTACATTTTAAAGGGCGTAACAAACTGATACGTAACGGCACGTTTTGCTCAACATGAAACCACTTCGATCCTCATTTTCCAAGCAAGCTTGAGATGGGATGTTTGTTAACTGTGATGATAAGTTATTATTTTCAGGAGCGACAGGTAATTCATATAAGCCCACCGGGCTAGTCTGGTGGTTAACGCGACATCGCAAATCAGCTAATTTCGAAGCCGAGAGTTCTAACGTTCAAATCCTAGTAAAGGTAGTTATTTTTATACGGATTTGAATACTAGATTGGGGATACCGGTGTTCTTTGATTTAAATTAACCACACTTCTCAGGAGTTGTCGACTGAGATTGTACAAGACTACACTTCATTCACATCATCCTCATTCATTCTTGAAGTAATACATTATGGTAGTTCCGGAGGATTAACAGATAAAAAGATAGAGGTAATTCATATAAGGTCGCATATGAAGTTTATGTGACTTTATAGAGAAGTGGTACAAAAATTTTAGTTAAATTTCAATGAAATAAATTTTTGTTAAGCATTTGAGTAGAGTAAAATTAAATATTTCGAATAGCGAAGGTAGTAATGACAGAGAATAATTTCGGTCATTGTCGTCTTTCTTAAACTAAGTTTTAAGTCAGACGTGAATAGTGTGACTTAAAACGGTAAACATTCCTTACTATTACAAGGCAACATACATGCCTTCTTGATAATTATAGTTTTTTTCTATATAATGAGAAAATATTTTAGGGCAATTTTCTTAATTTTGAAATTTAACCATTTATTACCGTATAAATTTTAGGAGAAAAACACGAAAATTGTATATACATGAAGCTATGATTTTATGATTGAAGAAAAGTACAAACTGAAAAGAAAAAAGCTAAATCAAAGAAAAATAGTTTTGTCGAAAAAAGTTTACTAAATTATTAAGTTGGAGAAATCTCTCAGTACAAAAAAATAATTGATAACAAATCAGAATTATTTGTACTTGCTTTGCTGTATGTAAATAGCTTGGGAGTAACAAAACAACGTGATATAATGTAACTTTTTCGGATGTGAATACCGGTGTTCTGGAGGAGATAACTCGAGGGATTTCATTTGTTATCCATGTTGCACAAATTTTTGCACAAATTAAAATTAAGACAAATATGTATATACTTTTTAATGAAGGAGAACATTTTAAAAGAAATCGACGTAACTGAACCAACGTTTTGGGTCAGGTGACTCTGAATATGATTTTTCGAGCATAAAAGTGGATTGTTACGCAGGACATTCACTTCGAACATAGTTTGTAAAATTTTGGAAAATGTGTAAATCTTTGCTAATTTAAATGCAGAATTTTGTTACATTTTCATTTTTAAAATGTAAGATGACACAACAATGTTTAATCAGTTGCGGTTCGGTTTTTAAGTAGCTCGCTCAGTAGAAGATGCAGAATTAATTTTAATTAGTAGACGTTAATAGTAATAATAAATAATTTCTATCTAATTAATTTTTTTTATATAATAAAATAAGGAAGAATTTTTGAAAATTTTGTAATATTTACACTGATGATCTACTTCTCAATTTGTCATTACATATACTTGAAAAGTAAAAACACACGACTACCATTACCTGGGATTAGGTGGCGCCGGTGTCGAAATATTTACGAAACACACAAATAAATATACATACGGATTTTCTTCTTCTATATATAAAAGGCTTCTTCTATATATATAAAATTTTTATGTGTGTCTGCTATAGACTAAAAAACTACTGAACCGATTTAAGAGCGGTTTTTTGAAAAATGATCCACTCTGTTCGGAGAAGGATTAAAGCTATTTAAATATACGATCTGAACAGTAGAAAGAAAGTTAGGGAATTTTGAACCGATTACTTTGTTTAGAGAGTAATTTGAATTAAATCCGATAGACAGTGCTGTCTTGACAATTGAATTATTTACATTCTGACTTTTATAAAGTGAGAGATTACATTTTTTGAAGTTCCGTAATTTTTGTAAAATTCTTAATGTTCAGTATTAATTGTGATGATTTTGCAGCCATATCACTTTTCATTAGAATACTATTTTCCACAGACTACTGTGTTTAGAGAGCGGTTTGAATTAAATCCAATAAGTAGTGTTGTTTTGATAGTTGGATTTATTTATATTTTGACTTGAATAAAGAAAGTAAAAAGTTACAGTTTTTGAAGATCCGTAATGTTCAGTATTTTAATGTTTTATCAAACTTTTAATTATGTTCATTTAATCTTTTCATTCTCTCTCTCTAATTATATGTATATATATATATATATATATATATATATATAAAATATAAATATATATATATAAAATTTTAAATTATATATACATATATATATATAATTTAAAATTTTAGTAGTAGTTGTAAAAATTACAAAAAAAATAAATCTTACTAAAAAATGATCGAGCAAGTTTTTCCGTTACATTTTACTGATTGGTATCAATCTACATTTAACTGTTGGATTTAATTATTTTTTGTTATTTTTACTGAAATATATTAACCAGTAATATATATATTTTTTTAAATATATATTTTATAATGTGACCTTAAAAGTTAAAATTGAAACCTTGTACAGTTTAAAATTTAATTGAAAAAGCCATTAGGAAATTCGCAAGATTATTCATTAGTGGTAGTGACAGAATGAATAATACATTATATGCAATCCTTCCAGTGCAAGGCAAAAAGACAAACGATTGAAGGAATATATTAGTCTCTATTCATCCTTTAATTCCTTAAGATGTAACTAAATATATTATAAATACATAACCTAGAAAATTAAGGAATCAAAAATAATAAAATCTACAATAGATCATGGAAATAACGGAGTAATTATTGTACGTTCTTTCTTCTAATATGGAAATCAAAAAACTAAATATTATTCAAAAATACCAATTAATAGAGCTCTTAAGATAGAAAGAAAAACTTGTACAGAAAATTTGTAATACGAGACATCAAATGTGGAAGATATTTTAAATATTTAAAAGTTATATTTAAATGTGTAGGCGTAATCTGTTGAATAAATTGCACAGAAGACCTACTAATAAGACCTGTTAATGTGGAACACAATTCAGAATGCAGACTGCCAACAAGTAAACCCAAATATAGCGTATGGAACGACCAAATCTTGCATATAATATTAATAGACTAGCTTGTTTAGCAAATTAAATAATAAGATGCAATCAAAGAAACTAAAATTTAAAAAAAATATATTCTGTTTGTCATATTAAAATATAAAATTCAAATATTTAAATAAATATAATTAAATTAAATTCTTTTCCGAAAATTAATTTAATTAATATGAATCCAATAATGTACAACATCTAATGAGTAAGACTAATTAGGTAGATTTCATAAAAAAACTAGTTTAGCAATGGGTACCATGATTCGATGTTCGGAAAATTTCGACATATCTTCGAGTTTCATGTAACCCAGACCAGAAAACAACCGTCAGTTCAAAGGTTTATATATATATAAATCTTTCTTGTGGACACGACAACTGCCATTCACTTTCAAATTGAATTATAAAAAATAGCAACCTAAAATCTCATTCGAGTTAGTTAATGGGAAAAATCGGAACAGTGGGGGTGGAAATAAGAAGGGCTTTTGAAAAAAAAAATAAACAAATAAAAATAAATAAAATATCGCAATTAATTTTATATTAGAATTCGTTTAAAGTTTCTACTATTCCTAGGGTAAGGGCCTAAAACTTATCTAAGTAAAGTTTTCTGATATCATCAACTGTTGGCCCAGGGGATGGAAAAATGGGGTTTCGAAAGGCCAAGACGCTACCACTCGCGCCGCGGAGGCCGGCATTTTATGCCAGAATGCGAACAGATGACTTGGCATCTCTGCAGAGTACTGTTGACATCGTGCTGTTACTCAGCAACCAGGTATTACACATATATATATAAATTTACACTTTTTTTTTTGTCGTCAGTCTTTTGACTGGTTTGATGCAGCTCTTCAAAACTCCCTATCTAGTGCCAGTCGTTTCATTTCGGCATACCTCCTACATCCTACATCCCTAACAATTTGTTTTACATATTC